>JAOTOM010004411.1:180000-289568 GCA_034440615.1 Ashinkailepas kermadecensis | reverse complement strand
GAGAAAACTCGCCCAGCGCCCGTCAGTGTAGCATACATGGGCGGCGGCCGTCCGGAAACATATGGCTCAAGGGGGCGCCGTGGTACGCTTCGGACATCTCCACCATCGAAGTGGATCAGCACAGACAGACTCCACAAACCCAGACGACTGCGACCACCGACCGAAGACGACTCCAAACCATACCCAGACCAACCGCGACCAGCGAAACAGGAAGACTCACAAACCACTCCAAGACCACTGCGACCAGCGACTCAGAGACAACCTCTCCTTACCTCCCACCACACTTCCTCACTACTCCCTTCCAGACATGAAACACCTCACAAAATAATCTCTCCCACTTCCCACTTTACCCCTATCCCCCCTTCAGACCGACCCCGCACCCCAATGTTTGATTTTGTGTACATGTTTATTATACTGATGCCAGTCTGAAAGATTGTGCCTTTGGTCATCTTGATGGATTGATTGCAGGGGTGTTGCTTTGTTTTGCTGAGCTCCTGGGCGCAAGTAAGTGCCCTGGGCGCTGTATAACCAATGCAGTCGATACGTCCCTAAGCCCAAATAACCAACCAAGGGTATGTGCCCCCTCCCCCAGTTGGTTTTGTCCCCCAATAATTTTAATTTTAACATGGTACCAATATGGAGTGTGTCCCCAATCCATCCATTGGGGCTCTCCAATGCATTTACCCCAGTAATAATTTTCAGAAATCAGTGCCTGTTCTTGATCTTGTATGCATGTATCAGTGTGTGAAGAAAGGCACCAATGACCTGCGCTGTACTAGTGAATGCTGGTGCACTGAGCCATGGTTGGTTGGTTATTTGGGCTTAGGAGCGCATCGACTGCGATGGTCATACAGCGCCCAACTGAGCCAAGGTTGATGTTTTGCACATAACACTTCTTTGCTGTGTACCCCTGCTGAGGATAGGGTTGGATTTGTAGTCTGTAATCCTGGATGAAGTAAAAAAAGGCATTATTTTGCTTTAGCGTGTACACCAAGACACATAAAGGAAACAAATGGGCTAGGTTTCATTAGGTCAGGTCAGGTTAGTTTAGGTTTTTCTGGCTCGAAAATGTCCCAATAAAAAAGTAAGTAAAAAACTCAGGATTTATGACACTGAACACTCAATACTTGACAATCAACACTGAAACTCAAGAAATTTCAAAACGTAAGTTTTTTTTCTCAAAAGCAGGTCATGTTATGATAGGTTTCGTTAGTTTTTTAACTTGGGAAATGGAGTGAAAACAAGTTAAATTTCCCAAGTTTTACTTTTGGGAATTTCGTTTCCTCCAACAGGTCACCATGGACCATCAGTATACCTAACTCTTGAATCCCCATAATTCGATTGTTCCGGTATTTTTTCAACACAAGCCTGATCATTCCGATGATATTGCACAGCGTGTACACAATTCTGAACAGCAGATTTTCGGTTACTTCACAACAAACCATGATTGGCTATGACTTGCCAGACAGCATGGCAGCCCGTGTAACACCAAATGTGTCTGCTTGTCTACCATTCACCACGATGTGCATCCTAACGAATTGAAACGTTTAGGGGAACAGCCCTTACAAGCTTGGAGTTTTGCAGGCGCGTTTAATACCATGAGTGTGACGTGTCCAACTACAAAAGAAGTTTTCCCAGCAGTTTTCCCCTAGCCATTTATGTTCTATGAGGAAAGGTACCCAACGTATTCAATTTTTGTGATTTTTGGTCGGTAGTTTCAATGTCCGGGCAGCAGATGTATTATCGCCCCAAAGTCTCTTCTAGTACGGTGGTTAGCCATTGGCCCCGGAGTAGTACGTGCTGTCAGCGCGTCGTTTCTCTGCTTGCAGGTGAGCTAGGGTGGTGAAACAAAAACCGTCGCGCTGCTCATCGTCTACTCTATCGTCTGATATATAGCTCTAACTTTATCAGCACATCGGGGGGGGGGGCTGCTCCAGCCTCCTAGAAGAGAATCTACTGCCTCTCATGAACTAAATAAGTATGCTTGCGACGGTTTTGTTACACCATTTGAAATAATTTGGTACACAAAATTTCAAAATGGAGCGACAACTTTTTCATCTAGTGGTTAAAACTTGAAAGTGTTCGGTTACTTACGCAAGATTAACGCGGAAAATTCCGAATATTGCGCCACGTGACCTAAGGTGACTTGGTGACTTCGGAAGGGGACCGGGGAAGGGGACCGGGAAGGGGACCGGGGAAGGGGATCGGAGAAGGGGACCGGGGAAAGGGATCGGAGAAGGGGACCGGGGAAAGGGACCGGAGAAGGGGACCAGGGAAGGGGACCGGAGAAGGGGACTGGGGAAGGTGACCGGGGACCGGGGAAGAGGACCGGGGAAGGGGACCGGGGAAGGGGACCGGGGACCGGGGGACCGGGGAACGGCGACCGGGGGAACGGGACCGGAGAAGGGATCAGGGAAGGGGAACGGGGAAGGGGAACGGGAACGGGGAAGGGGAACGGGGAAGGGGACCGGAAAGGGGACCGGGGGGACCGGGAAGGGGACCGGGAAGGGGACCGGGAAGGGGACCGGGAAGGGGACCGGGGAAGGGACCCGGGAAGGGGACCGGGGAAGGGACCGGGGAAGGGGACCAGGGAAGGGACCGGGGAAGAGGACCGGGGAGGGGGACCGGGGAGGGGACCGGGGAAAGGACTGGGGAAGGGACCGGGGACCGGGAAGGGACCGGGAAGGGAGGGGGAAGGGCGACCAGGAACGGCACCGGAGAAGGGATCAGGGAAGGAACGGGGAGTGGAACGGGAACGGGAAGGGAACGGGAAGGGACCGGGAAAGGACCGGGGAAGGGCACCGGGGAAGGGGACCGGGAAGGGACCGGGAAGGGGACCGGGGAAGGGGACCCGGGAAGGGGACCGGGAAGGGGACCGGGGAAGGGGACCGGGAAGGGACCGGGGAGGGGACCGGGGAAAGGGACTGGGGAAGGGGACCGGGGGACCGGGGAAGGGGACCGGGGAAGGGGAGCGGGAAGGGCGACCGGGGAAGGGCGACCGGGGAACGGCGACCGGAGAAGGGATCAGGGAAGGGGAACGGGGAAGGGGAACGGGGAAGGGGAACGGGGAAGGGGAACGGGGAAGGGGAACGGGGAAGGGGAACGGGGAAGGGGAACGGGGAAGGGGAACGGGGAAGGGGGACGGGGAAGGGGAACGGGGAAGGGGACCGGGATGCACTGCATACACTAAGTTCGAGGATGGAATCGTTTAAATAATTGAGCATGAAGTTCACTCTTCGCATAAACTACCCGGCAGCCAACATAGCATGATTTAACACAGACCATCATATAATCTGGTCGGTTGATGGCAAGTTGCAGCAATGCGCCGTCCGCAAGTAGGCATAACAGCACATTTGCTAAATTATTCAAGTGCGGTTTTGTACAGATCAATGTCGTCACGGCAATGCCATCGGAGCGTAGACCGATAACGGTACAGGGGTGATCTAGAATCAGGTGATCAGGGGTTATGGGGGGGGGGGAGGGGACGGAACGGGTTCGGTGGAGGTGACTTGGAATGTAGATCTAGAAGGGGACTGGGACTCGAATTAGGAAAAGGCGTCCGGATATCTACAAGCTTACTTGTACACCTCTCGACCCAGTGCTCGCACAATGTTGGATCTGCTTCCCACATCGTGTCCTGAACCGTAGCGCGCCAGCGCCACACTAGAAACAGTGCGTCTGAGCACCGTTATTTATTTTTGGGATCGACGTTCAAGTCCCACATACTGATGGTGCAACGCCTATTCTGCTACGGAAACTGAAGCAAGTTCATCCTCACCATGCGCAAACCAGAATCAAATTCCATTGTCCGTGCTCGGATCATTTTTTTGTGAAAAGCATAGGAGCAATCACATTCCACTTCCTTGGTCAAATTGTCTGCTCTCCCCAGTCTGATAACATTCCTTGTTTTTCTGTTCCAACAAAAAATATCATGCATGAGAGTTTGCTATAACCTCGATGATGGGCTGTTCACCTATTTATATCGCCAATGGCATATGTAGGGATTTGCCAGGGAAATGCGCAAAAACATTGCCGTATGTTTTTTGTAGGGTGGTTCACGACGCACTGTATGCAATTGCTGATCGGCGCAATCCACATTGTTCCCAATCCCACGGCCCACCGCGGGATTGGGAAATGTCCGAGCAGTGCGAGCGTTGAACCCGGGAACTTTGGATCCAGAGTTCAACGCTCTTACTACTCGGCCATCGGCCATCCGCAAATATGCGACTATCCTAGCCCCCTGAATACTAAACAAGGTATGGACGTCGGAATAACTAGTTTTGTGAGCTCCCTTCTGATAATAATTCCTTCTATATTGTAAGATGAATAAATGCTGATGAATGGAATAAAGATGAATGGAGATGAATCGAGTTTGACAATAGTTGGTGGAATGGTGCAATTTATTATTCATGATGATTTCAAGAACCTTCAATGAGTCCGTAGTAGTGCCTTCAGTCGTCAGTGTCCGTAGCAGAATAGGCGTTCCACCAACAATAGGTGGGATTGGAACGCTCATCACCAAAAATAACTAACTGGGCTCAGTCACACTTTTTCCAGTATGCGCGCTGGTGCGCCACGGCTCAAGACACGGCGTGAGGAACATTGCGCGAGCACTGGATCGGGAGGGTTCTTCATTTGTAGCATCAACTGTTGGTTGGTTATTTGAGTTTTAGGGCGCATTAGCATCAACTGTACGAGTGCTAGCTTGAGCGGAGGATTTTCAGTAACTTAATTTAATCCCGTTGGACGCATGCATTCCGCAAACGACGCAAATGTTCTAATATGATTTCCAAATGACGCAAAATTTAGTAATCAATTCATGGCACTATGGTATGTACGAATGATTGTGTTTCGATGAAGCAACGTACAAATAAACTAGAAGACATCCGCACGCCCTTCGTCAGTTCAGTTCTCCGGCCACCTTTCCTGTTCCCCTTCTAGATCCACTTCCGAAGTCACCTCCACCCCACACCCTGCACCATCCTCGGTGGTAAATTCCTGACATTTCCATGACGACATTGATCTGTACAAAGCCGCACTTTAGCGTATATGCAATCTAGCTGGCTTCAATTGGCAAATGTGCTCTGATGGCTGTTTACGTACTGCCCATTGCTGTAGCTTTCGATAAACGTGACAGCTAACATAATGGTCAGTATTAACCGTCGCCAATATTCGGCATTTTACCACCTTCTGTCGTGTACGGGGGGGTACGGCCCTCCCTGGCGATTCGAAACCGTGCATGTTACGAAAACGAACAAAACACCAAAGTTATAGATCTGACCGAGATCTCGCGATTGGAATTCAGTATGATCTTCTAACATCAATGGTTGACCTTCCAGGTCAGGTCAAATGTCTAAAATTGATTTCTTTTTATTTTCCTAAGAAAATCGTCAGTTATATCGAAACTACTGTCTAAATATGCACGAAATGGCCGGAAATATGTTTATTGGGACCTTGTGAACATAATGACATGTCACACGATGTGATCGGACCAATATGTCATGCACCAAATGAGGTCCAAGCCGTGACCCCAAATATCCAACTTTTTGAAAAGTGGTTCCAATTTCGAAGTCTCCAATGGAGTCTCCAATGGAGTCTTCCCTGGGTGGAGCTCTAGGGCACTGGCAGCCAATGCCAGGGTAGGTAGGCTCTGCAATGAGTTAGGTTTGACCTTTGTGGACACGTGGTGCAGGTTTTATGGCTCATCTGACCTCTATCAGAGGGATGGCCTGCACTTCTCCGAGAAGGGGTGCAAGTGTTAGGCAAAGTATATGAACATGTCCTTCAGGGAAACTAGATAATTTTGTGGGGAGGGAAGAATTGGCAATGTCATCTCAGGGATATGCCAATAGTGACAGCATAGGCAATAGAACCTCACAGTCAGCAAATAGGGGTAGCAGTAGATCAATGGGGCAGAGTGGTAGCTCATCCAGAGATGATAGAGCTACTCAACATGAAAAAAGCCAAAGAGGGTTATGGAACTTTTTGTTAAGTGTATGATGCTTAATGCTCGGAGCATTCGATCCAAATTTGATGAGTTCAAGTGTTATGTTGCTGAGGAGAAACCAGATTTTGTTAGCATCACTGAGGCATGGGTCGGTGAGGGATATTTTGGGGATAACTTACAGGACTATATCAAGGAACCTTCAAAGTGTGCACTTTCAGATAGTGCATCGATTTGTTTCCACGCAAAAATTTATATACGACCGAACAATTAGTGATTCGCCAGAATGCCAATTTTGTTCACACCTTTCATAGCGGAATGTAGAACGGTGTCGCAGTTTTGGAATGTATTGATGCACAATCTGTGTTTAAACAACGGAACGAGCCCGAATGCATGCATAATGTACATACTGTTTGGATGTATAGGTGCAACAACTTTGTGCTATTGTTCGCGAAGCAGAACAGTAGTAATAGGTAGGAAAATACGGTGAAATAGAAGTGTCACTGGTGGAATTTAAGGGAAGGATGATGATGGTGAATTGGGGTTTAGGGGCGCGTCGACATCCAGGGTCAATTTGCGCCCATTTAAGGGAAGGATCAGAAGTATAAATGCAATTGAAAAATGCACTGCAATCAAGAACAAATCAATGCGAATGTTCACAGATAGGTGCAACAACTTGTGCAAAATGTACATTTCGAGATGTAAATGTATTCACCTGCATGTGTGACGGTATGCGGAAATAAAACGCCGGTGCAACCCGGGCAAAGGTGGAAAAAAAACAATCTTTGACGAGGATAATTAGCGTTCACGCAGCCTTCAAAGCTCAAACCTCCAATTAACTAACGCTGGAGGCCGGGAGACCACCTATGACGTTTACCCGCTTTCGAAACAAAGCTATGAAAGGCCGGGAGTATGATATAAGGCTGGCAGAGACGTCGGCTACAGAGTAGCACAGAACATGTGTCGGAGAAAACAACAGTGTATCGGTTTACTCAGGGCAGAAACCGAGGTGCAGGAGTAAAAAGATGTTTTGTTACGTTCGGCAAACAGTTACACAGGTCACAATGACCCAATTCCACTTCCGTATCCCACTGGATACGGACGCACATCAACGATAATGCTGCTAATAATAGGTGCCGCTGTGCATCAAACGACATCTAGTCAACGTTGGCGAGGTAAATTCGCGTTAAAACGACCTGCAAAAGTACTTAGCGTTTCTCGATGTGCGCAATGCACTACGCGGCCACGGGTCCACTGATGACGCTACCCGGAAATGACGACATACACCCGGCTGAACTGCGGTGAATATGACCTTGCAAAAAGCGACATGAGGACACGCACAGAGAGACGTGGAGGAGGCTGAGAGACAATGCTCCGACCCGCCCTCGGGGAGCTTCAAGGCAGGTTGGCAGTTCCTGAATGTTATCAAACAGTACAATAAGCCGGAAGTGCACAATTCCAGTGTTGTGTCCCACACGAAAGAGCTATTGCTAGCGACTGGAGTAATTTGTATGTGTCTTTTCATGCAATAAACGACATCTACCAATTATTACCAGATTAACCGACGTTCATATGGCCTAAATAATAACTGCAGTTTGCATGATATGACGTAGGTAGAGACATCGGCTACATTATTGCATGTATTTCATTGGGAACAATTTCATTTATCTTGGTGCACACTCGGCCAAATCCGAGCCCAGGTAAAGCGGGAGGGGGTGGGTGTGTGGGAGCGGCAAGTTATTTTTATTCTTCAGAGAAAGATAGGCCGGCATGGCACACATACACTTTCGCATCTCCCTAGTCAGATTCGATATTATCGAGAATATGACTATGAATGTGTGCTGTTATGAATCAAACGGCACCTAGCAATCACCGGCGAGGGAGATTATTTCTCAGATGGCGTCCAAAGCGCGTAAAACTGTGAATGACGTACAGCACGCCTTGAGCGGTTATAAGTTCACGCACACCGGACAATAGCGACATAAAACTCTGAAACTTGGTGAATGTGACAATACTTGTGCCAAGACACATTGTATTTGCACAGGGAGACATATTCAACCGGATGGTGAGAGGAGACAAAAGGACGAGCAGCGGACGGAGAAATCTGGATATTTATACCGATCTATAAAGATGAAACATATGGCGTTCAGCCCACAGTACATAATTCCACCACCGTACCACACACTGCCCATCTAATTCTACAGACTATATTAATTTGTTTATGCTTTACCACGCATCAAGCAGCTTCCATCAATCGTGAACCAAATTCGTTGACGTTCGCCTTCAAGGCCTTCAAACAGCCTTCAAAGCATTTCGAAATTTTCGGAAAAAAATATACCATGCCCGGGGAAGCCACAACACCACTTATCACGTCACCCCGTCTTAACAATGCAGCTTTATGACCATGAGTGAATGCAACGTGAGGTGTGCCAAGCGATATTGGCAACATTTTAACACCTTATATTCGGAATAATAAACCATGTATCGTCCGAAATGATACAAATCTGGGTCGAAGTTAGTTTTTCATCTAACGTGCGAGTCCAATGAGCCGAAACAACACAATTAAATTGGTGTATTCCACTACTCAGAGCCAATATCAGAAAGACATCATTTACCAACCTCAAAATTGCGTGCACTGATCATAGGCTTGATAAATCAGCTTTCCCCCTGTGCTACCAAATTGCCAAAACCCGACGTTATCTGCGCGAACACCTTTGCTCCTATTTCATCTTTTTTTAAGCATCCAACAGGACAATCGGTCCGATTTCGAGCCGTCTGGTGGCCAGATTTCGGCTGCAGTGTTATGTAGCACCACCTATGCAGTGTTATGTAGCACCACCTATGCAGTGTTATGTTGCACCACCTATGCAGTGTTATGTAGCACCACCTATGCAGTGTCATGTAGCACCACCTATGCTCAAAAAAAGAATTCGCCTGCGGTATACTCATAGTTGATGTATTCCCGTACAAATTATGTAATCTGCTCCCAAAATGTTAGAAAATTCAGTTATAAAACATGATTGGCATGGATGAGCGTAATTCGTCATATTCGGCAAATATTTAACGTCCCTGTCCGTTCGCGTTTTGTCATAGGCCCCTCACACCTGTTTTTGTCTACTTCAGACACTCTGGATTCCCTCCGTTTTCCAAGTATCTATCACATGTTTGTTCTGTTCGTTTCATAATTCTATCATAAACTTTAGTGTAGTACTGGACTCATATATCGACAGTATTCCTATTACCTATGACCCCGTTGCACAGACTACAACTTTTGCAAAGCGTTATTCTCTCTCGCCCTAGGCTGTAGCTTGAGAACATAATGTAGGCAATTTCGGTTTTCCTGGCAACGATGTCTAGAGTTTGCTTCGCTTGTGTGATAACTGGTTCTCAATTCCAACAGGTTCTCCAGAACCACCAGCCGTTGCTGCTCCTGTATTTTTTTCGGCTGATAATTAACCAAACGGCGACTACTTGAACAACAGTTTCAACAGTTTCTCCAATCCAACAAATACAAACGCCAGCGAGATTATGCCTCCAAGTTTCAGCAGGTACTTGTGACTGACAACCACTCAACCGGGTGGTTGGCTCATCTCTGCTGCTCAGTCGCACCTGATGTCGGTTATCATGCGACGACTGCCTGACCAGGCCTTATCGAGCACCACTCGGTCACGCTGACATGGCTGTCACAATGGTGACACGGCGCAATGACCTTCGACTGTGTCATGACGCAATGACACAGCATCCGCCAGCCGGTCGTCGTCGCCGGTGAGAACGGAAACTGACCTGGCATAACACCCCCGGTCACAGCCGATAATCGAGGCGTTGTCCATAATTGGGAATTGAACACATATGAGCGAAACGCATTCCGAGAGAGGGGTCTGATATTGACTTCATTACAATAAGCTGTTGGTTTTTCTCCTTCCTCCATTCACTTGGGACTACTGAATAGCATTGGTCTTTTTGTTTCTCTTTTGGCAAATCATCCCATCGTTCCTTGCATGTATAGACTGTTCGTGATAAGCAACATGCTGCATCTCTATAATGCAATATTATTATATTAAGCCCTTTATATAATATTGTATTAAATATTATACAATATTATATAAAAGCCCCACAATACGGAATTGTCGCATTTGTCGGAAGCAGGTTTTCTGGACGAAAAAAAATGTTGCACGATACAATTTTAGTCCAATCCGCCGTAGGGTCTTCGTTTCAGAAAATAATAAGTGCATACTTCTGCGACCTGCGAAAAAAGCAACATAGCCCAATGTACATGTTTGAAAAAGCTAGTTTGGAGCCCGACCAATACTCCCTATACCATATACCATACCCCGGCCAATATACCAGAACTTGTATGGGAAGCCAGGAGCCAGCACCTCCAATTAAGGCGTCCTGTGAAGTTTCATCCCCGGGTGTGCCCAGACTCGGTGGCTCAGTCGGTAGAGAGTCGGACTCTTGGTCGTAAGGTCGCGGGTTCGAATCCCGTAACCGGCAGAATTACTGAGTCCACCCATAACGCAAGGGCGCCGGCTTTTCTCCGGTGACGTGCTAGGCGAGCACGCGTACCCCCAGCCCCACGAGGGCCACCTTCATCCAACACTGCAACACCAGACCCTTTCTTGTCACGAGCAGATAGACCAGCTTCCCCTGGTTCACCCATCCGCTCAATTTTATAGGTGCCTGTTGCGATGGCGGAACAACACGCCTCTTTGGTCCCGATATCCCGGAGCGAGTGGACCCCATACGAGCCAAGTGACAAGTCGCCTCGGGGCGGGGGCCTGAGGTTTCTCCCGGTGCCTGCCGGCCCTGCCGGCTGGGGTCAAGGGATGGGCGGCGCTGCTAGTGCGGTTGGGGTAGTGAGTCTCCCGGCCACGAGAAGGCGCCGCCTGCCGTACAGCTCCTCTGGCGTCTGTCATCCTCCCGTCCGCGGGATCAGCCCCCCCCCCCCAGTAGTGCAGCGGGCACCTGAGGAGCCGAATGAAAACACCCTACGTGGCATCTACAACTATTAAACAAAAACACTCCTGGTCCCTCTCTGACGGACCAGACCCACTTCCATTAATATCGGGTAGGAATGACCCTAACCCGGAGAGTAGCGAAGGAAAACGTCTCTCTAACCATCGGGTCCTTAACTTTCCGAGGAGTGACAATGAGTCTCACCTCTTTGTCTCCCTTCAAGCGAAAACAAAACAAGTGTGACAGATACGGACAGATTTCTTGATGCGAGAGGTTGAAGGATGGTGCTTTGAATGCGGAGTTCGTACTGGTGCAGAGGCGAAGAAAGTACTGAAGGCCTCCGAGTTTGCGCATAGCGTATGGAGAGGTGATAGGAAAGTCCACGAGATTATTCAAATTAAAGTAATACGGCACCAAACAAAAGCACATCGCGTGGAAATATTAACTGATAAAACTTGAGGGACGCGATTGTCGACAGATTGTCTAGGTTCGGAGTGGCGGGAGCGAGAAAGATGAAGGTATGGAGAGGCGCGGAGACAAATTCAGACGAACCATGTCATCTTAACTTTGAACACATCAGACGTACCCCTTGAGTTACGAGTGGGCTATGTGCGGATCAAAATACATGTCGTCGTACTGTCTCCATGCTGTGTTTAGGCGTGGAAGTTATTTGCACACTAATCAAGTTTGCAGAACCCGTCCAAATTGTGGCAAGTGTGCCTTCACTGATCATGTAGCGAAGCAGCGCACCTCCGAAGCGTGAAGCCCCAATGTGTGGATTACGAGCGAGGACAGGATCCTCATGCGTCCTTTCGCCGCACTTGTCCGTTTTACGTCAAGGAAATACAAATTATCGCACTTCACACCAACAAATTAACTTTTCGTGAGGCTAGGGACAGGTACGATCCATCCGAAAACATCCTACGCCTCGAAAGTTCGAAACACATCAGTTCCACACAAGCTACAGGAAAATAAATTTGATGAATTGACCGCACACCGATGTGCGCCTATCCGTTCCCTTGCCGTATTCATCGCCACGCCAACGATTCCTCAAAACCACGTGGCTCAGACCACAGAGGCGACAATCCCAGTTGCTCGTCGCCGCCCCTGGGGTTGCCGTTACGTCACCTGCTACCGAGCGGGCTCCGGGTGACCAGCGAACCAATAGGCCCGCCAAGCCTTCGAACAGCCACCTGTATCCCTTACCCCTCACCCCCACTGATCCCGCACCAGGAAAAAAACATGTCCGGTCCTGAGAACTCCACGGATCTACGCAACTGGGCCAGAAAAATCGCACCGGAATACCAAGAAATCGAGCTCCAGCCCCATAAAATCACACCGGGGCGCAAAAACATGGCGTCAGGAACGCCAAATGATCACCGCGAGGCCCTAAAAACTCGACGGGAGGCCGAAACGCACACCGGCCGCAAGAACAGCATAGGGTCCTCAAAATGAGGCTGAGGGCCAGCAAAAAGCAACATGGCCCTCAAAAGGGACAAAGAGGCGCACCAGGCATCAAATATACATATATGCGTCTTCGAAAACTCGGCAGTCTCCAAAAACACGGTCCACAAAAAGCAACAAAGCTCTAAAAAGCACCGTAGTTCACAGACGTGCCGGGCCCCTGACAACAATTGTGCCCTGCCCTTGAAGCACATGGGCCCTGAGGGCCTAAATCACATTAGTACGCGAAGAAAAACGCAATGTGTAAAAAAAGGACACCAATCCAGCTTCTCGGTTCGCATATTTAGCCAATCTGGGAGCATATTTAGACAAGTAGATTAGGTGCGTCAATCCTCGGCAGGGTTTCCGATTTCTTTCCCACCTGAAAATGTGGGAAGAAGGGAAGTAACCATCGAATTGAATTCATCGAATTTTCCCCGAGAACCTCCATAGGAATCACTCCATGGCGTAAAATATAGTACAAGACTATCATGTGGAAGCGATTAGCAAAACATCGAGGCATGGCCAACATGGCCCGAGCAGAATCGTACGAAATAGAGACGCATCCAAGGGAGCGTGGGCCCTGCCCCTCACACATAGAAACCAAAAATGCACTGAATCACACAATCAATTTAGAGATTTTGTTTCATGCAAAAGCGGCAATTTTGAAAGCTTTCTGAAAGCGTTCTATTTCATAGACTTTTTCGTCGGTTAGTGCCGTTGAGGAACGAACAGTGCACTGACTATTACGTCGCCAAACGTGCTAAGTGCGGTTAGGAATTAGATAGGGAATGAATTCCGGGTTCATTCGTTACTTAATGTAAAAGCTAGCCGGCAAGCAGGACGGGACGGACCCGATTGCCGTCTGTGACGGATAATGTGAGACGACTTACGCATTTCAGCGAGGAGACGGTTTGCCAGCCGCCCTTCCACGGGCGATAAATTTCATGGGCCCAAACGTGAGTAACGAAATAGCCTCCTTCACCCCTCGCCAGAGGAGACAGAAGGACGGCTGAAAAGACGGGAAATGGCGAACATACACCCTTGGTGCCGGGAAGACTGGACATTTCACAGGGCAGCGGGATAACTTGAGTAATTCTGGGCCGCAAATCCCTACGGCCTGGTGATCACAGCGCGGAAGGGCATCCCGAGGGTGGTGAGACCCGACGGGGTCAATGGAGGCTCGCAGGCAGCGGCACCCAATTTTGGTTCGGGATGAACGCTGTGCGCATAGCTTAGGTAGCAGCCAAATACGGCCAGGTTAGTATTCCTTCCCCATATCAGCTATTCCAGTAGGCCTGGGCCTCTCGATATTAGCAAGGCGTATACCCACATTAGATCTTATTAGATCCATTAGATATTAGATCCGTATGCCCACAAGGATAGGACAGGGGGGGGATTTTGTGCGTTTCCCTATACGACCCCGGGCAGGACAGGTTAGAAAGACGATTGGGGACCCCGACCGTTAGAAAGACCCAGACCGTTTTGTGGCCCAGGACCACATGTGGGGTTGGCTGCCGATCGCAAGTTTCAGCGTATAAGCCCCAGCAGGGCGACGATTGATTTAAAGCTAGGTATGCCGACCACTATTACCCAAGCCCCAACATAAGAGCCAAGCAGAAACTAACGGATGTCGCCACCCAGTGTATCAAGCCTTGAAGGCAGTACCAAATAGTAAGTATCATACCAACCAAGGGCGTGGCGACAGCCGGCCTCAATTGTGGACGTGAGCACTGGTAATTCAGCGATTAACTTTGGGCCAGTAAGCCCTAAGCAGCGATCCGAGAAAGTAAGACTTGCTGAATGTTCACATACCACTGGAGGGAAATAAATCCCCGGCCAAACACGTACATTTTGCATTAATGTGCATTAATGACCGTTCGGAATGCAAGTGAATGAATGTGAGTTTGCATGACCTAGCTAAGGGTATCTAAGGACCAGTTGGGGCTGTTTGGGGCCTAATGTGTGCATGCAGCTGTCAGAAACCAATCGTTGTCAAAAATTTGACTCAGTATAATTACCTAGGCCCGCAAATTGCAAGTGCGGCGACCCGTGGGAACTTTGCTGCTGGAGGGCAATACGAGGGATTCTAGCACATAAGAGAGCCGGTGACGGATGCATTTCCAAATCCAATGTCCCCCCATTACTCTTATGACCCCCCCCCCCTAAGTCTCTCCAACCACGCGGTTCCTCTTGCCTTCCCTAGCGCCACGACCAAGCTAGGTTCACTCACGAATTGAAGTGGTGACACCCTCGCTATATACATTTTTGTCAGGATAGACGAGTTACGGGGCACCGACAAGATAATTATACCACAACATGATAGCTCATACGACAGTGTGGATTCGCGGGTGACCGCTCGCTGTGAGCCGCACCTGCTGTGGAGTCGGCCCATCGAAAGCGAGATCGGCACGGATCGGAGAAAACCCGCCCAGCGCCCGTCAGTGTAGCATACATGGGCGGCGGCCGTCCGGAAACATATGGCTCAAGGGTGCGCCGTGGTACGCTTCGACATCACCACCATCGAAGTGGATCAAGACAGACAGACTCGACAAACCCAGACGACTGCGACCACCGACCGAAGACGACTCCAAAACCATACCCAGACCACCGCGACCAGCGAAACAGGAAGACTCACAAACCACTCCAAGACCACTGCGACCAGCGACTCAGAGACAACCCCCTACCCCACCACTTCCCACTCCCCCTTCCAGACATGACACCCACACACACTTCCCACTTCCCACTTTACCCCTATCCCCCCTTCAGACCGACCCCGCCCCCCAATGTTTGATTTTGTGTACATGTTTATTATACTGATGCCAGTCTGCAAGATTGTGCCTTTGGTCATCTTGATGGATTGATTGCAGGGGTGTTGCTTTGTATGCTTTTGAGAGACCTGGGCGCAAGTAAGTGCCCTGGGCGCAAGTAAGTGCCCTGGGCGCTGTACAACCAATGCAGTCGATACGTCCCTAAGCCCAAATAACCAACCAAGGGTATGTGCCCCCCCCCCCAAGTTGGCTTTGTCCCCCAATAATTTTAATTTTAACATGGTACCAATATGGAGTGTGCCCCAATCCATCCATTGGGGCTCTCCAATGCATTTTACCCCCAGTAATAATTTTCAGAAATCAGTGCCTGTTCTTGATCTTGTATGCATGTATCAGTGTGTGAAGAAAGGCACCAATGACCTGCGCTGTACTAGTGAATGCTGGTGCACTGAGCCATGGTTGGTTGGTTATTTGGGCTTAGGGGCGCATCGACTGCGATGGTCATACAGCGCCCAACTGAGCCAAGGTTGATGTTTTGCACATAACACTTCTTTGCTGTGTACCCTGCTGAGGATAGGGTTGGATTTGTAGTCTGTAATCCTGGATGAAGTAAAAAAGGCATTATTTTGCTTTAGCGTGTACACCAAGACACATAAAGGAAACAAATGGGCTAGGTTTCATTAGGTCAGGTCAGGTTAGTTTAGGTTTTTCTAGCTCGAAAATGTCCCAATAAAAAGTAAATAAAAAACTCAAGATTCATGACACTGAACACTCGAGACTTGACAATCAACACTGAAACTCAAGATTTCAAAACGTAAGTTTTTTTTTCAAAAGCAGGTCATGTTATGATAGGCTTCGTTAGTTTTTTAACTTGGGAAATGGAGTGAAAACAAGTTAAATTTCCCAAGTTTTACTTTTGGGAATTTCGTTTCCTCCAACAGGTCACCATGGACCATCAGTATACCTAACTCTTGAATCCCCCATAATTCGGTTGTTCCGGTATTTTTTCAACACAAGCCTGATCATTCCGATGATATTGCACAGCGTGTACACAATTCTGAACAGCAGATTTTCGGTTACTTCACAACAAACCATGATTGGCTATGACTTGCCAGACAGCATGGCAGCTCGTGTAACACCAAATGTGTCTGCTTGTCTACCATTCACCAAGATGTGCATCCTAACGAAGTGAAACGTTTAGGGGAACAGCCCTTACAAGCTTGGAGTTTTGCAGGCGCGTTTAATACCATGAGTGTGACGTGTCCCACTACAAAAGAAGTTTTCCCAGCATGTTTTCCCCTAGCCATTTCTGTTCTATGAGGAAAGGTACCCAACGTATTCAATTTTTGTTATTTTTGGTCGGTAATTTCAATGTCCGGGCAGCAGATGTATTTATCGCCCCAAAGTCTCTTCTACGGTGGTTAGCCATTGGCCCCGGAGTAGTACGTGCTGTCAGCGCGTCGTTTCTCTGCTTGCAGGTGAGCTAGGGTGGTGAAACAAAAACCGTCGCGCTGCTCATCGTCTACTCTATCGTCTGATATATAGCTCTAACTTTATCAGCACATCGGGGGGGGGGCTGCTCCAGCCTCCTAGAAGAGAATCTACTGCCTCTCATGAACTAAATAAGTATGCTTGCGACTGTTTTGTTACACAATTTGAAATAATTTGGTACACAAAATTTCAAAATGGAGCGACAACTTTTCCGTCTAGTGGTTAAAACTTGAAAGTGTTCGGTTACTTACGCAAGATTAACGCGGAAAATTCCGAATATTGCGCCACGTGACCTAAGGTGACTTGGTGACTTCGGAAGGGGACCGGGGAAGGGGACCGGGGAAGGGGACCGGGGAAGGGATCGGAGAAGGGGACCGGGGAAAGGGACGGAGAAGGGACCGGGGAAAGGGACCGGAGAAGGGACCAGGGAAGGGGACCGGGAGGGGACTGGGGAAGGTGACCGGGGACCGGGGAAGAGGACCGGGGAAGGGACCGGGAAGGGACCGGGAAGGGGACCGGGGACCGGGGACCGGGGAAGGGCGACCGGGAACGGCGACCGGAGAAGGGACAGGAAGGGAACGGGAAGGGGAACGGAGGGAACGGGGAAGGGGACCGGGGAAGGGGACCGGGAAGGGGACCGGGGAAGGGGACCGGGGAAGGGGACCGGGAAGGGGACCGGGAAGGGGACCGGGGAAGGGGACCGGGGAAGGGGACCGGGGAAGGGGACCGGGGAAGGGGACCAGGGAAGGGGACCGGGGAAGGGGACCGGGGAAGGGGACCGGGAAGGGGACGGGGGGGGACCGGGGAAAGGGACTGGGGAAGGGGACCGGGGACCGGGGAAGGGGACCGGGGAAGGGAGCGGGGAAGGGCGACCGGGGAAGGGCGACCGGGGAACGGCGACCGGAGAAGGGATCAGGAAGGGAACGGGGAAGGGAACGGGAAGGGGAAGGGCACCGGGGAAGGGGACCGGGAAGGGGACCGGGAAGGGACCGGGAAGGGGACCGGGAAGGGGACCGGGGAAGGGGACCCGGGAAGGGGACCGGGGAAGGGGACCAGGGAAGGGGACCGGGGAAGGGGACCGGGGAAGGGGACCGGGGAAGGGGACCGGGGAGGGACCGGGGAAAGGGACTGGGGAAGGGGACCGGGGGACCGGGGAAGGGGACCGGGGAAGGGGAGCGGGGAAGGGCGACCGGGGAAGGGCGACCGGGGAACGGCGACCGGAGAAGGGATCAGGGAAGGGGAACGGGGAAGGGGAACGGGGAAGGGGAACGGGGAAGGGGAACGGGGAAGGGGAACGGGGAAGGGGAACGGGGAAGGGGAACGGGGAAGGGAACGGGGAAGGGGAACGGGGAAGGGGAACGGAGAAGGGAACGGGGAAGGGGACGGGGAAGGGGAACGGGGAAGGGGAACGGGGAAGGGGAACGGGGAAGGGGACCGGGATGCACTGCATACACTAAGTTCGAGGATGGAATCGTTTAAATAATTGAGCATGAAGTTCACTCTTCGCACAAACTACCCGGCAGCCAACATAGCATGATTTAACACAGACCATCATATAATCTGGTCGGTTGATGGCAAGTTGCAGCAATGCGCCGTCCGCAAGTAGGCATAACAGCACATTTGCTAAATTATTCAAGTGCGGTTTTGTACAGATCAATGTCGTCACGGCAATGCCATCGGAGCGTAGACCGATAATGGTACAGGGGTGATCTAGAATCAGGTGATCAGGGGTTATGGGGGGTGGGGGAGGGGACGGAACGGGTTCGGTGGAGGTGACTTGGAATGTAGATCTAGAAGGGGACTGGGACTCGAATTAGGAAAAGGCGTCCGGATATCTACAAGCTTACTTGTACACCTCTCGACCCAGTGCTCCCACAATGTTGGATCTGCTTCCCACATCGTGTCCTGAACCGTAGCGCGCCAGCGCGCACACTAGAAACAGTGCGTCTGAGCACCGTTATTTATTTTTGGGATCGACGTTCAAGTCCCACATACTGATGGTGCAACGCCTATTCTGCTACGGAAACTGAAGCAAGTTCATCCTCACCATGCGCAAACCAGAATCAAATTCCATTGTCCGTGCTCGGATCATTTTTTTGTGAAAAGCATAGGAGCAATCACATTCCACTTCCTTGGTCAAATTGTCTGCTCTCCCCAGTCTGATAACATTCCTTGTTTTTCTGTTCCAACAAAAAATATCATGCATGAGAGTTTGCTATAACCTCGATGATGGGCTGTTCACCTATTTATATCGTCAATGGCATATGTAGGGATTTGCCAGGGAAATGCGCAAAAACATTGCCGTATGTTTTTATAGGGTGGTTCACGACGCACTGTATGCAATTGCTGATCGGCGCAATCCACATTGTTCCCAATCCCACGGCCCACCGCGGGATTGGGAAATGTCCGAGCAGTGCGAGCGTTGAACCCGGGAACTTTGGATCCAGAGTTCAACGCTCTTACTACTCGGCCATCGGCCATCCGCAAATATGCGACTATCCTAGCCCCCTGAATACTAAACAAGGTATGGACGTCGGAATAACTAGTTTTTGTGAGCTCCCTTCTGATAATAATTCCTTCTATATTGTAAGATGAATAAATGCTGATGAATGGAATAAAGATGAATGGAGATGAATCGAGTTTGACAATAGTTGGTGGAATGGTGCAATTTATTATTCATGATGATTTCAAGAACCTTCAATGAGTCCGTAGTAGTGCCTTCAGTCGTCAGTGTCCGTAGCAGAATAGGCGTTCCACCAACAATAGGTGGGATTGGAACGCTCATCACCAAAAATAACTGACTGGGCTCAGTCACACTTTTTCCAGTATGCGCGCTGGTGCGCCACGGCTCAAGACACGGCGTGAGGAACATTGCGCGAGCACTGGATCGGGAGGGTTCTTCATTTGTAGCATCAACTGTTGGTTGGTTATTTGAGTTTTAGGGCGCATTAGCATCAACTGTACGAGTGCTAGCTTGAGCGGAGGATTTTCAGTAACTTAATTTAATCCCGTTGGACGCATGCATTCCGCAAACGACGCAAATGTTCTAATATGATTTCCAAATGACGCAAAATTTAGTAATCAATTCATGGCACTATGGTATGTACGAATGATTGTGTTTCGATGAAGCAACGTACAAATAAACTAGAAGACATCCGCACGCCCTTCGTCAGTTCAGTTCTCCGGCCACCTTTCCTGTTCCCCTTCTAGATCCACTTCCGAAGTCACCTCCACCCCACACCCTGCACCATCCTCGGTGGTAAATTCCTGACATTTCCATGACGACATTGATCTGTACAAAGCCGCACTTTAGCGTATATGCAATCTAGCTGGCTTCAATTGGCAAATGTGCTCTGATGGCTGTTTACGTACTGCCCATTGCTGTAGCTTGCGATAAACGTGACAGCTAACATAATGGTCAGTATTAACCCTCGCCAATATTCGGCATTTTACCACCTTCTGTCGTGTACGGGGGGGGGGTACGGCCCTCCCTGGCGATTCGAAACCGTGCATGTTACGAAAACGAACAAAACACCAAAGTTATAGATCTGACCGAGATATCGCGATTGGAATTCAGTATGATCTTCTAACATCAATGGTTGACCTTCCAGGTCAGGTCAAATGTCTAAAATTGATTTTTTTTTATTTTCCTAAGAAAATCGTCAGTTATATCGAAACTACTGTCTAAATATGCACGAAATGGCCGGAAATATGTTTATTGGGACCTTGCGAACATAATGACATGTCACACGATGTGATCGGACCAATATGTCATGCACCAAATGAGGTCCAAGCCGTGACCCCAAATATCCAACTTTTTGAAAAGTGGTTCCAATTTCGAAGTCTCCAATGGAGTCTCCAATGGAGTCTTCCCTGGGTGGAGCTCTAGGGCACTGGCAGCCAATGCCAGGGTAGGTAGGCTCTGCAATGAGTTAGGTTTGACCTTTGTGGACAAGTGGTGCAGGTTTTATGGCTCATCTGACCTCTATCAGAGGGATGGCCTGCACTTCTCCGAGAAGGGGGTGCAAGTGTTAGGCAAAGTATATGAACATGTCCTTCAGGGAAACTAGATAATTTTGTGGGGAGGGAAGAATTGGCAATGCCATCTCAGGGATATGCCAATAGTGACAGCATAGGCAATAGAACCTCACAGTCAGCAAATAGGGGTAGCAGTAGATCAATGGGGCAGAGTGGTAGCTCATCCAGAGATGATAGAGCTACTCAACATGAAAAAGCCAAAGAGGGTTATGGAACTTTTGTTAAGTGTATGATGCTTAATGCTCGGAGCATTCGATCCAAATTTGATGAGTTCAAGTGTTATGTTGCTGAGGAGAAACCAGATTTTGTTAGCATCACTGAGGCATGGGTCGGTGAGGGATATTTTGGGGATAACTTACAGGACTATGAGATCCAGGGATACAATGTTTTCATGCAATATTGGTCCAGCAGTGAAAGGGGTGGTGTAATGCTCTAAGTGAATAGCTGATGCAGTTCTAAAAAAATAGCAGATGGGGTAAAAAATGTGTCTGTGGAGTCCATTTGGCTTGATGTTGCTGTGGGAACAGGCAACAGCAATAAACTGAGGATAGGAGCTTTGTATCGATCAGGAACCTTGCCACATTCTCAGCAACTGGAGCTCGATAAGGTGATTTGCGAGGAAATCAGTATGATTTTGGGGTGAATCAGTAGTGAAATGATTTTCAGGGGCCCCGGTCCGACTTTGCGGGGGCCCAGCGCGATTATCAGTGGCCTCGGTCCGACATTTTGTGACCCAACGTGACTGAGGGCCCCGCCAGTATTTTTGGGCCCAGCGTCATTTTTTTAGGGTCCTGGAACAATCTTTGTGGCCCCGAGCGTCATTTTCAGGGACACTGCGTGGCTTTTTGGGGACCCCAATGTCTCTTGATCAGCCCAAGACTCAAGACTCTTGAGTCAAGTCAAGAGCCCAATGTCTTGTCTTGACATTGGGTCCCAAGACTCTTGTCTTGACTCAAGTCAAGAGTCAAGAGCTCTTGACAGCCCAATGTCTCTTGACAGCCCAATCAAGGAACTTTCAAAATGTGCACTTTCAGGTAGTACATCGATTTGTTTGCACGCAAAAATTTATATACGACGAACAATTAGTGATTCGCCAGAATGCCAATTTTGTTCACACATCGACACTATCACACATTTCATAGCGGAATGCAGAACGGTGCCGCAGTTTTGGAATGTATTGATGCACAATATGTGTTTAAACAACGGAACGAGCCCGAATGCATGCATAGTGTACATACTGTTTGGATGTATAGGTGCAACAACTTTGTACTATTGTTCGCGAAGCAGAACAGTAGTAATAGGTAGGAAAATACGGTGAAATGGAAGTGTCACTGGTGGAATTTAAGGGAAGGATGATGATGGTGAATTGGGGTGGGTCGACATCCAGGGTCAATTTGCGCCCATTTAAGGGAAGGATCAGAAGTATACATGCAATTGAAAAATGCACTGCAATCAAGAACAAATCAATGCGAATGTTCACAGATAGGTGCAACAACTTGTGCAAAATGTACGTTTCGAGATATAAATGTATTCACCTGCATGTGTGACGGTATGCGGAAATAAAACGCCGGTGCAACCCGGGCAAAGGTGGAAAAAAAACAATCTTTGACGAGGATAATTAGCGTTCACGCAGCCTTCAAAGCTCAAACCTCCAATTAACTAACGCTGGAGGCCGGGAGACCACCTATGACGCTTACCCGCTTTCGAAACAAAGCTATGAAAGGCGGGAGTATGATATAAGGCTGGCAGAGACGTCGGCTACAGAGTAGCACAGAACATGTGTTGGAGAAAACAACAGTGTATCGGTTTACTCAGGGCAGAAACCGAGGTGCAGGAGTAAAAAGATGTTTTGTTAAGTTCGGCAAACAGTTACACAGGTCACAATGACCCAATTCCACTTCCGTATCCCACTGGATACGGACGCACATCAACGATAATGCTGCTAATAATAGGTGCCGCTGTGCATCAAACGACTTCTAGTCAACGTTGGCAAGGTAAATTCGCGTTAAAACGACCTGCAAAAGTACTTAGCGTTTCTCGATGTGCGCAATGCACTACGCGGCCACGGGTCCGCTGATGACGCTACCCGGAAATGACGACATACACCCCGAAATGACGACATACACCCGGCTGAACTGCGGTGAATATGACCTTGCAAAAAGCGACATGAGGACACGCACAGAGAGACGTGGAGGAGGCTGAGAGACAATGCTCCGACCCGCCCTCGGGGAGCTTCAAGGAAGGTTGGCAGTTCCTGAATGTTATCAAACAGTACAATAAGCCGGAAGTGCACAATTCCAGTGTTGTGTCCCACACGAAAGAGCTATTGCTAGCGACTGGAGTAATTTGTATGTGTCTTTTAATGCAATAAACGACATCTACCAATCATTACCAGATTAACCGACGTTCATATGGCCTAAATATTAACTGCAGTTTGCATGATATGACGTAGGTAGAGACATCGGCTACATTATTGCATGTATTTCATTGGGAACAATTTCATTTATCTTGGTGCACACTCGGCCAAATCCGAGCCCAGGTAAAGCGGGAGGGGGGTGGGGGGGGGGGGGGTGGGTGTGTGGGAGCGGCAAGTTATTTTTATTCTTCAGAGAAAGATAGGCCGGCATGGCACACATACACTTTCGTATCTCCCTAGTCAGATTCGATATTATCGAGAATATGACTATGAATGTGTGCTGTTATGAATCAAACGGCACCTAGCAATCACCGGCGAGGGAGATTATTTCTCAGATGGCGTCCAAAGCGCGTAAAACTGTGAATGACGTACAGCACGCCTTGAGCGGTTATAAGTTCACGCACACCTGACAATAGCGACATAAAACTCTGAAACTTGGTGAATGTGACAATACTTGTGCCAAGACACATTGTATTTGCACAGGGAGACATATTCAACCGGATGGTGAGAGGAGACAAAAGGACGAGCAGCGGACGGAGAAATCTGGATATTTATACCGATCTATAAAGATGAAACATATGGCGTTCAGCCCACAGTACATAATTCCACCACCGTACCCCACACTGCCCATCTAATTCTACAGACTATATTAATTTGTTTATGCTTTACCACGCATCAAGCAGCTTCCATCAATCGTGAACCAAATTCGTTGACGTTCGCCTTCAAAGGCCTTCAAACAGCCTTCAAAGCACTTCGAAATTTTCGGGAAAAAAATATTCCATGCACGGGGAAGCCACAACACCACTTATCACGTCACCCCGTCTTAACAATGCAGCTTTATGACCATGAGTGAATGCAACGTGAGGTGTGCCAAGCGATATTGGCAACATTTTAACACCTTATATTCGGAATAATAAACCATGTATCGTCCGAAATGATACAAATCTGAGTCGAAGTTAGTTTTTCATCTAACGTGCGAGTCCAATGAGCCGAAACAACACAATTAAATTGGTGTATTCCACTACTCAGAGCCAATATCAGAAAGACATCATTTACCAACCTCAAAATTGCGTGCACTGATCATAGGCTTGATAAATCAGCTTTCCCCCTGTGCTACCAAATTGCCAAAACCCGACGTTATCTGCGCGAACACCTTTGCTCCTATTTCATCTTTTTTTAAGCATCCAACAGGACAATCGGTCCGATTTCGAGCCGTCTGGTGGCCAGATTTCGGCTGCAGTGTTATGTAGCACCACCTATGCAGTGTTATGTAGCACCACCTATGCAGTGTTATGTAGCACCACCTATGCAGTGTCATGTAGCACCACCTATGCAGTGTCATGTAGCACCACCTATGCTCAAAAAAGAATTCGCCTGCGGTATACTCATAGTTGATGTATTCCCGTACAAATTATGTAATCGGCTCCCAAAATGTTAGAAAATTCAGTTATAAAACATGATTGGCATGGATGAGCGTAATTCGTCATATTCGGCAAATATTTAACGTCCCTGTCCGTTCGTCTTTTGTCATAGGCCCCTCACACCTGTTTTTGTCTACTTCAGACACTCTGGATTCCCTCCGTTTTCCAAGTATCTATCACATGTTTGTTCTGTTCGTTTCATAATTATATCATAAACTTTAGTGTAGTACTGGACTCATATATCGACAGTATTACTATTACCTATGACCCCATTGCACAGACTACAACTTTTGCAAAGCGTTATTCTCTCTCGCCCTAGGCTGTAGCTTGAGAACATAATGTAGGCAATTTCGGTTTTCCTGGCAACGATGTCTAGAGTTTGCTTCGCTTGTGTGATAACTGGTCCTCAATCCCAACAGGTTCTCCAGAACCACCAGCCGTTGCTGCTCCTGTATTTTTTTCGGCTGATAATTAACCAAACGGCGACTACTTGAACAACAGTTTCAACAGTTTCTCCAATCCAACAAATACAAACGCCAGCGAGATTATGCCTCCAAGTTTCAGCAGGTACTTGTGACTGACAACCACTCCACCGGGTGGTTGGCTCATCTCTGCTGCTCAGTCGCACCTGATGTCGGTTATCATGCGACGACTGCCTGACCAGGCCTTATCGAGCACCACTCGGTCACGCTGACATGGCTGTCACAATGGTGACACGGCGCAATGACCTTCGACTGTGTCATGACGCAATGACACAGCATCCGCCAGCCGGTCGTCGTCGCCGGTGAGAACGGAAACTGACCTGGCATAACACCCCCGGTCACAGCCGATAATCGAGGCGTTGTCCATAATTGGGAATTGAACACAAATGAGCGAAACGCATTCCGAGAGAGGGGTCTGATATTGACTTCATTACAATAAGCTGTTGGCTTTTCTCCTTCCTCCATTCACTTTGGACTACTGAATAGCATTGGTCTTTTTGTGTCTCTTTTGGCAAATCATCCCATCGTTCCTTGTATGTATAGACTGTTCGTGATAAGCAACATGCTGCATCTCTATAATACAATATTATTAAGCATAATTAATAAAACAGACAAAGGTGAATAAAATGTCATCCTTGGTGACCTCTGGAGGCCTGTTCTGACGATCGGATAGCAGTGGAGACTGGGGAGCAGGCTTGCATTGATCGTGACCTTAGACCGGCGAGTACGGTTTAGACAAAACAAAATAGCATGTTGTGATGTTCGGGCATCCCAGTGCATGCATTTTGGCGGAAGTTGCATTCCTTTTCCTCTGCTTGGCTGGGTGTTATGGGAGTTATGGGAGCAATGTAAGCCGGAAATAAACCCGTCGTGACCTTATCATGACTTGTGAATTCGAGAAGTCAAACTTCTGGTTGTGACGATAGAGTAGCCGATGGGACGTATTCCTGTATTGATCCCGTGAGCATAGCCCAATTAGGAGAAAAGTTACGGGGCCGATTTGGTACCTTGACCTGCCGTGACCTCTGCAGGTCAAACGCTACGGATGTGACGGCAAGCGGAGCTAGGGATCGTCCAGTAACTGGGTGAGAGATTTAATGGAATTTCAGCGGAATTTGAGTGGGAGCACCTGAAGACAGCGCAATTTCCATGCTGTTTTGCATGGAGTATTTTGGGCAAAAATCCTGACCCTAGACCAGCGTGTACTGCTCGGATAAATAAAAAAATGGCAATGGACGTCCTTCCGTCCCAGTGCTTGTATTTTAGCGGAAGTTGCATTCCTCTAGCTCCGTTTGGCTGCGATTTGAAGGGGGCGCAATGCACGCTGGAAATGGCCCAGTTTGTGAGCTTGGCTTGACATGTGACTGAGAGGTCAAACTTCGGACTGTAACCGACGTGTAGCCTGGGGGTATTATGTCTCCATCGATTCCGTGTTTCTGGGCCAATTGGGGAAATAGTTACAGAGGGTGCAAAATTTCCCAACTGGGCCTTTCCTGACCTCTGAAAGTCAAACGCTGCGGTGTGATGAAAAAATGGAGCTAGAGATTGCCTAAGGTAGTGTCGTAGAATGTAGTGTATAAGCTTAAACTCAATCGGGTGTGGCGCCAATGCTTATTTGAATACGAATATGAATACATTTGTTCCGATGGAGCTAAGCTGCCGAATATATGCGGGTGGGCGTCGATACAACTCTCCGATACCGCTTTCTGGAGGCGAGAATAATGGCGTACGCCAGCGTGCCCAACTTTGGATTTTTAAAAATATGCTGCATTACTGTCTTACTGAATATACTGCACCATACCACACATACCATTACCAATAAAAAGATGCCATAGGTTAATACCCCCACCGCCAGAATTCAACTTCCCTGGCAAAGGTCATGGGGTGACTCGAGTAGTCGTTGACAAAAATGTCTCCTTACCAGTCCAACGATTATGATGGCTGTTCGGGGCCTCACTCAGGAGTCTGAGCGACTCCAGCGTCCTCCAGCTGAAGGTATGTTGTGGACACGCTGCAGTTGGTACACTCTCCACAGTTGGTGAAGTTGGTGGAGATCGAACTCAGGCCCAGTTCCTGGTCACGGCTGCCTCGATCCCCTCGGTCTTTCGCAGAATGCGAGCCAGCAGCAGGAACAGACGATTTTCTACAAAAACGAAAGCATGCATGTTGATGAGCAAGTATGCACGCAGAGCTGAATACTCCGGACAGTAGCCAAGATGATGAACGCCATACACCCCTGCACATTTTTGCTGCATCATTGCGCACCACAATATCTGCATATGGTCTGCATATGTCTATATGGTCGGGAACCTCAGTCAGTAAGACATTGTCTCCACGCGTATGGCGGGGAGACAAGGCAGAAATCTTTCTTGATTACGGTACTCTGAGACGTCGTCTCTGGGTCGCCACGTCGTATGATCGCGGTGTGCCACCAAATAATTGCAAGGGCAGTTAGAAGCAATTGCAACTGTTGAACCAGAAAGTACCATTTCACCGTGGCCTGACAGATGACGGTCAGTACCATTTTCAGTGACCTGACCCGTGAATGTCAGTACCATTTACCGTGACCTGACCAGTGAATGTCAGTATTGTCGGGAATTACCACCTTGCGATGACCTGCCAACTAGTGGTTGCATCGGACAGCAGTACGTGGCGCTGGGGCGTATTAGAGCTATGTGTGGCGCGGGTGTTACGAATGTTGGTTTCGGGCGTTGGCCGTGACGTTAACGGGCGGTGTTGGGCGAGGTGCGCCCAGTGGACTGACAGTGGCGACGCAAGTGTGTGGTCGAGGTCTCGAGCAGCCTTCTGAGTTTGGACTCTGGTAGAATATTGATTGTTGCGGCGGCACGGACCGACGAATACAGGTAACGAGAAGAAGTCGTCTCTTTATCCAAGCAGTGAAAGAGAGAGACAGAAGAATCTGTAACAAGTACCATTTACCGTGACTTGACCCGTGACGGTCAGTACCACCTACCGTGACCTGACCCGTGACGGTCAGTACCATGTATCGTGACCATTTATTGACCCGTGGCGGTCAGTACCACGTACCGTGACCTGACCCGTGGCGGTCAGTACCACCTACCGTGACCTGACCCGTGGCGGCCAGTACCACCTACCGTGACCTGACCCGTGGCGGCCAGTACCACCTACCGTGACCCGACCCGTGGCGGTCAGTACAACCTACCGTGACCTGACCCGTGGCGGTCAGAACCATGTATCGTGACCATTTATTGACCCGTGGAGGTCAGTACCACGTACCGTGACCTGACCCGTGGCGGTCAGTACCACCTACCGTGACCTGACCCGTAGCGGTCAGTACCATTTACCGTGACCCGACCAGTGACCTAATCCGTGACGGCCAGTACCATTTACTGTGGCGTGTGTTTGTCGCAGGTCAAATAAACTATCATGTCTTCTGACACATGCACTTACATTAGTAGTATAGACATGTCATAGACATTATACTTATAATACATGTCATAGACATTATACTTATAAAATACATTATACTTAGAAGTATGGCCATTATACTTATAACTAGTTTCCAGACGTACCAGAACCCGCCTCCAATTGCCGAGCCACTTCCGACCCTGGACGTCTCATCTCAGGGTTGAGGAGTCTCACTGAGGGCGTCTCAACGGTTATCCCGTTTCCTCGCTTCACAGCACAAGGTACCGGCTCCTCTGTCGACGGATTCAAACGGTCGGTTTTCACACATACAAAGCACAGCGACATATAACTTGAAATAATCATCAGAACAAATATCCTGGTTGGTAAGATCAGGGGCGCAACTAGGATAATGTGACGGAGGGGCATAATCTATTTTTAGGGGCCCCATCCTACACCAAAAACAAAAAAGGCTCCGAACTTCGAAAGTTAGTTTTTCGGGGGACATTTTCGTTTTATGTTATATTTGTATCTCCTGTTACCAGTCCCTGATTCAAGGTTTCCACTGGCGGCTCCACCAGCTGATTCCTGTGCGGGACGAGAAATGGGTGTAAGGACCATGAAATTATTGGTATGGAAGAAATGGCTGAAGGGGCCATTTTTTTCAGTCAATCTCATTGGTGCCATGTTTAAACAGAAGATTATTGCTGTGGACTATGTAGTATGTTAGCGCTGGAGCAAATAAGTGGAAGCATACTTACACTGCATATGCATACTTGTGTTACCCATGGACGTGATGCATTTTCGCTCGATCTTTCCATGCATCGCCTTAAGTGTAGTGTTAAATTTATCAGTCTGGGGTAAGCCTCTTCCACATCCCGCACGAAGGAGGCGCCCATGCAGGCATATAAAGTCATAAAGTCATAAAGTATTAAGGCTTAATAAGAGCCACAGGGGCCCATCTGGGTTAAGCCTATCTAGAAAAGGTACTAGAAATGTACATACTTCCACCCCAATCAATCCCTTATCCCAAGTTCCTAGGAAGCTATATAACCCAGCCTATCTAGCACCACTCACTTGCTACCGCATAACACCCTCAACAATCACAAGCTCCTCCCATCATACCCATCGTGCCACCACGGACAATCTCATCAGCATCACATCCCGAAGGAAGGTGCCGAATCCACTGCTAGGCACATCCCACACAAATTCATAAAGCGTTCAGACTTAATAAGAGACTCACTTGCTATTGCATAATACACTCAACAATTACAAACTCCTCCCATCATACCCATTGTGCTACCATAGACAATCTCATCAGTATCACATCCCGAAGGAAGGTGCTGAATCCACTGACAGGTACACCCTATATAAAGTTATAAAGTTTTTAGACTTAATAAGAGACTCATTTGCTATTGCATAACACACTCAACAATTACAAACTCCTCCCAACTCCCAACTCCTCCCTGTCGATCAACCCTCCCTGGAATACAGAAAAACAATCCCCCTATTCTTATAATGATTGTCTATGCCGTTTTAAAGATGTTCAGTGTGTTGCTACTGACAATGGCTCCTGGCAGCTGGTTCCAGTGTTCTACTACCCTGTTGGTGAAGAAAGACTGTCTTAACCTTGTCCTGCTGTGATTAACTTCTACTACCAAGGGCCCAACCGTGGGTTGATGCAGAAGGCATCTAAATTTAGCTCGCTAACACCAATGTCCCCCTCCCTCCCCCAAAAAAGTATGTCGTAATTTACCATGAACACAAAGCTAATCTGGGCTGTGTCAGAGCGTACTTAGCATGATGGTGAACCACACTCGTGACAGATCACAATTTCCACGGAGAGCCAAATATATTTTAAGCAGGCGCGGGCCATGAGACTGCAATACGAAAGAGAGCGATCAAAGGTAGTCACGTTTTAGTCCATATTGCCCACTGTTACCTACCATGCATGTGTGTCACTTGCATACTTCATTGCACTGGCATACTTTTGGGATTCTCAGCAACAAGACAATGGCTACCGCAGGAAGAATTCATAGTCTAAATAAAATACTGCCAGCCATGTACGGCAGCAGCAGCGACTTCTCTGGGGCCAGGTATCGCATTAAAATACTGCCAGCCATGTACGGCAGCAGCAGCGACTTCTCTGGGGCCAGGTATCGCATTAAAATACTGCCAGCCATGTACGGCAGCAGCAGCGACTTCTCTGGGGCCAGGTATCGCATTAAAATGTGTCACTTCTCGGCCAGGATTGACAGCAATGAAAAACAATGTTGTTCATTTAGTGACACCTAAGCAATGCTAAAACGGCTTGAGATGTTCCATTCTAAAGGCTGTTCTATATGGTTACAGTGTGCCATGCCATTCGGTGGTTATCTTACGTACATCGAACAGGGCAGACTATGTGAGTGTTGTATGCAGCTTAACATTAACCCGCGCACGTCCGGGGGGGGGGCAGATATCTGCCCCCCCTGCGGTTTTTCCTACTTTGCCGCCATACTAATCGGGTTAGCAAGGCCAAACCTCGCATGGCTGCTCATTGGTCTTTTCCGCATATCCTCAGAAATATTTGACCCTGGGTCATCTCAAGTCAGATCACCAGGTCATGAGAAGTGACCCAACATCCCTCGGAGTTCTAAGTGGCATCACTCCCACAATAATTGGGCGATTGATTTCAAACTTATATCACGTCATGATCTTATCAAGGACTATAATATGTATAGCACGGTTTTTTGTAGCATTGACCTGAGGTCAGGTCGCGGCCATGGCTTCCCCATTATAGGCCTATGGTAAAATATACAAATGTTTCCTGGTTACATATTTGCTCTCGGAATGACCTCCAACGGTTATGGCGTGTAGTTCAAAGCTATTCTCAATGTCACCGCTGACATTTTTGCTCAGTAACCTCACCAAGGTCAGCTGAGGTCACCTGTAATCACTAGCACATTTATGCGCATTATATCGCACTGCATTGAGCTAGAAGGCTGAAATTACCATCATTGTGCTTGTATCGCCAAGACGTGTCGATTAATATATCACATGACCTCCCTAGTCTACACCATGACCTTGACCTGAGGTCATAGTTTCGGTGACCTATCTGTTGATCTGACCTTACATTACACAGCGAATGTCGATAGCACGTTTCAAGGGCTGTCGAATAGCATTTGCAGTTTGTTTCTATCTGTTACAGGTCCTGAGATATGTGCCAATATCTGAGGTTCCCACCCGATCTGGTCGAATTTTACATATGATGACCCAATGTCCTAAATATTGACCTGAGCGAGAAAATGACCGAAATACTTTCGATAGAGCTTATCACCAGCTATCCAACGCCGTTTTCCGTTTCTCGCTACCTAGCATAGTTCTGGAGATCTTAGGGGGGCAGACATCTGCCCCCCCCCCCCGGACATGCGAAGTTGGCGCGGACCGCCGGACGTGCGAGTGTTAAATGGCAAAGAGAGCCGATGTTCGCCGAAGGTGTGGAAATGCAAGCGCCGTACGGTTCCTCGATCATTGCTTTAAAAAAAATATGCGCCGCAGGGCGGCGGAGGGTTGCGAATAGCTCGTGGGGCAGCACTTCCGCGTCTTTTGGCGATTTTTTTCTGATGCTATGTCAAGTCACCGCAATAAATTAATTGGCCATAGGCCATTTCTAGGCAAAACCCCCGCTTTACGCAGTGTTTGGCACTTTATAGCACCGAGGAAGCAATGTTTGTTTTTGGACCGTTTGGGGTTTATACTAACACGATGCTATTGAGCTTTTTGTTGACCTTTCTAAGCTTATCCGAGGACATTCAGCAAGCTGGCCTCGGATAATTGTCGGGCCTCGAACCAGTTGTAATTTATAGTGCTGGATTCGAATTTGGCGTCCATTTTTTTACCAAAAAGAAGCGAAAGCTAGAAACTGAGCAGAATTTCCCAAATTATGAAAATGGGATGACGATGGGAAAATGGGATGACGAATTTAAACTGACCTGGTACCTTGCTCATGTGGCAAGATGCGACACAAGCGATACGTCACTGGAATGGCTAAACAACACATTGGTAGGCATTTGGTGCTTAATCCAGCAGTAACTTTGGGGAAATGTACAAAATCAATTACTTTTCACCAAATATTTTAGCTATGACTTCACGCCAGAGTTCAGCCAATGACCCCATAAGGTCAAATGTGGTGTCGATCACGAGATCTCGTCACAAACTACCCGCGGGTTGGCGTTTCTCTAGCATACTCGGCTTGGAATCGGCAAATGCTGCTCAGGGTTAACCCGCCCTATTTAGGGGGTCTTTACGACCCCGAAGGTTCTTCCACAATAGAGAAAGAATGGAGCGCCGCGGAGCAAAATTTTCAGTACTTTTTCCTTCATCTTTTTGTGTCCCATGTGAAAATCTCAACCTCGGGTCATGCGAGGTCATTGACCTATCTCATGGCAAGTGACATTATATTGGCACTCGACGCGAATTATTGGACCCCGACATCAATTGTTGTAAGCCTCATGGACGATTTTTGATAGCCCAGTGCGATTTGTGGGCCTGACATGAGTTATCGAGGCCTCGTTGCACTTGGATGGTGCCACGACGAAAATTTTGTGACATCAGCGCTATTTTTTAAGGCCCGGTGGAATTTTCGGGCCTGTGTGCGAATTCTCGAAGGCCCGCCATTTATTTATAGCTCTCGATAGGAATATTTTGGAGTCCCGACGCGAATCTTGTGGCCCTGGAGCGATTTTGGTCCCCGTGCGATTTTCGGGCCCGAGCCCGAATTTTCGAGGTACCGTTGTCTTTACTTGGGGCCCGACCAATTTTTTGGGGGCCCGTCGGGAAGTTGTGGGGCCCAGTGCGATTTTAGTGTGTTCTGCTGTATTTATTTGGGTCCGGCTGTATTTATTTCGGGCCAGACGCGAATTTTGGGGCGCAAGCGCGATTTTGTCGGACAGCCGATTTCTGGGCCGCGGCGCGAGTTTTCCGGGCCCGTCTTTATTTTGAACCCCGAACTGGAATTTGTTGGGGCCTCGGTGGTATTTCGGGCCCCGGCGCAATTTTTCCGAATGCCAACGCAATTCTTGGGAACACACCACCCCACAGGGTGCTCCCAGCTGTTACTGGTTCCCAGCAGGCAAACAAAGTTAAATTTCGGCTGGCCCCTGGCCGGTTTTGGTTATTGGTTTTACGACACGTGACCGTTAAGTAGCGTCGCCAATCTGACGCCGAACCCCCTGGCACGACGGGGGGGGTGCTAGGCCCCCTTAGTCCCACTCTGGTTGCGCTACTGGATAAGATGCGTACTACCTGAGGAACACAATTTTGAGTACAAATATACCTACATAAAGATTGGCCAGAACGTTTTCAACATTACTTGAGGGATCAGCTGAATCTCACTGGAGGATTACCTGAGGATTATCTGAGTATTACCTGAGCGTTACCTGAACATTACTCTAGCACTGCTTGAACAAAAACAAACCTCAGCACAAATATTCATACATCGCAGCTTTACCAGAACGTTCCGAACATGTCTGAAGCCAACAAATCACAGGGCAAGTTTTTTACGTAAACATTAATTGTTATGTTTTATAACGAAATATGAATACATGATTAACGTTTTTTCCTGAAAGCAAAAACATGCGAGGCTAGGTTAGGTTAGATGCATTGGGGTAGGTTACATTATTATTAATGGCACCTATATTGCCCCACATAAAGCCCTCTATTCGGACTATTCTGTTTACCATCTGAAAATGGTAAAGTTATATCTTACTTCGGAGCGTGGCATTTCAAGAAAAATTATACTCGAGCATGCTTCTCAACATGACAAGACAATGTGCTCCACCACCCACTATTTCTGGCGCAAACACATACTTTTCAGTTGGCAAGCAAAATACATTTTTAAAAATGGGGCTCTGAGTGGGGATTGCACAATATACTAACCTTCCACCAGCCTCACCGGTGACCGTCGGCTCTCACTGCTGGCCATCAGCCCTGACAGACCAGCACGCTGCTCGCACTGTATCAGACTACCGGCATGGTTGACGGTCTCACCATGACCCGCGGCGCACGCCGACACCCCAGGCCACAGTCGCAAGGTCATCGCCCAATGGCGGCGCTAGAAAGGCGATTCAGGGAGGCGCAACACTGATACATAATGAAGAATAGCGTGAACTGTCACACTAAACACCAACCAACGCAACTAAGCCTGTTCTAGCTCGATGTTTTTAGAGTTATTTTTCTGCAAATGATTATCCTCCCCTCCCCCTCCCCCCTCCAACAAAAAATGTTCAGAACTTTTAGCAAAATCCTAGTCTTTGAAAAGCATTGTTTGCTTTATGAAGGCAAAATGTGCTTACCATATCATGCACTGAAAACATATTTCACCACCTTTCACAGTGTAAGTAAGCTCCCCTTCCTGGTCTTTAAGGGTGAGCCCAGACGATCGCTCCTTACTGCCTGTGAAACTATGTGCTTGCTTATTGAAGTTTTTCGGCATGGATACCCCAACTCAGCTACCACATCTCGCAAGAGTTACCATTCCTCTATTACCATAAACATCAGGTAGCTCTTTTCAGTACCATGCTGAAAACCATCGTGCATTATCCCCGTAGTATGCCCCCAATGATACCTGAATCGGGTGGTCCAGCGCTGCCAATGGACGGTCCAGCGCTGCCAACGAACGGTCCAGCGTTGCCGGCGAACGGTCCAGCGCTGCCAACGGGCGGTCCAGCGTTGCCGGCGAACGGTCCAGCGCTGCCAACGGGCGGTCCAGCGTTGCCGGCGAACGGTCCAGCGCTGCCAACGGGCGGTCCAGCGCTGCCAATGGACGGTCCAGCGCTGCCAATGGACGGTCCAGCGTTGCCGGCGAACGGTCCAGCGCTGCCAACGGGCGGTCCAGCGTTGCCGTCGGACTGCACAGCGCTACTGGCGGACGGTGCTCTGCTGCCTGTGGATGATCCGCCGCTTCCGGCGATGGATTTGCTCCTCCGGCGCTGCTCCTCTGCCCCATCCTGCTGCGACTGCTGCTCTTCTTCTGTGCTCCTTCGCAGCGCCCGCGCTCGCCGCAACCGACGGACCTCCGAGTCTCGATGGTCTGCACCGCCTCTTCCGGTTCAATTGTCGGGATCGCCGCTGCAATGGCAGGATTATACATCGTGCCAGTGGATGGAAGAGTGTAAATTGTCGACATGTGAAGTAAGGAACTTGGACCGGTCCTGTCGGGTGGCTTGGAGTGCACCTATCAGCTCGTGGGGGGCTGTTTATTGTCGCAGTCTTCGAAAACTTATCAGGTTAGGATGGATTCTGTCTTGACTATGATTTAAAAGCATTTCCCTTTGTATAATGATATACATGAAATATAAATAGCTATTAATAATTATTAAATAAAGATTAATTTTTCATAGCTATTTCACTTATATCATGAAATAGCTCTCCCTATAAATTTGGGAGAGCTATTTATCGCTATAAATAGCTATAAATAGCTCTCCAAAATATTGTGACCAATGCCCAAATTTCTTTTAAAATTATGCACATTTGGAGTGACCGTGGCGAGGGTGATACCTCCCTGTATTTGATTTTGTAACAGAAACTCGTATTGGACAATTCCTTCCATTTGAAGTGCGTTTGCTTTCTGGAAGTCATGAAGATCAATAGCCTTCGAAAAACAATCTGACATGCGAAATATATATGTGTATATATATATATATATATATACATATTTGTGTGTGCATACACATGCGTAAGTATGCCTACATAGACCCACAGGCCAACATGACGTTCATCACTATTGATGCTTAGCTTAGTCAGGACAACCGTGTTGTAGACCGATGTCATCTTCAAGGCACACTTGTTATTACCAGCAGCTGTCCTTCCGGTTAGGATGACGACGACGTTAGTTAGTGGAGCACCGAAAGTCACTGGGGTGCCGCCCGCAGCTGGTCGGCGAAGGTCGGTCGGCCGCTGGGTGGCGGCCGAAGCCGTCGCTTAACGGCAAGAAAGACTAGATGTACCGACTGATCTACACAATACGTGGTTCTTATGATTTGCTATGTCACCGTAGAGAACATCACGATTTATGGATGACATGGCAAGTTGTGGAGGACTCCTTGGTGTATTCGCCTGGGTATTCGTATCCTTGCCAGTGTAATTTGAAAGTCAGGAGTCTCAGGAGTCAAAACTAATCTACCGATGCTTGAGATCCCTTTTCTTCTTTTTGAGCAGTCCTTGTGCTGCTTGCTATTTTGTTGCAAGAGTAGAGGTGCTGAGCTCTGGTTACTGCCGAGTTTACTTTGTTGCACCTGGGGACCGCTAACATTTCGCAGCTTCACTCCTGATGGACAAACTTTTATGGGTAAAAATTATGAATGTGTGCTCGAGTGGTCGAATGAATTGATCTGCCTCGGCCGTCGAGATATCGAAGGCGCAAGGCTAGATCCACGCGTCTTTCCTCCGTGAGCACACGTCAAAGACCCCGACTAGCATCATTGTTTCATGTGACATGGCTAAGAAGTCTTTCAACCTGCTGACTGGGTGAGATGCATTGCTATGGTGGACGTGCTGAAATGCTGGGGCCGACTTCTTGGCAGAGGTGCTGAAACCCGCAGGAATATCCGTAGACTTTCAGTGATGGAATATATGTAGGCTTTAAGCAATGGAATATCCACAAGTTTTGAGCTATCAAGCTTCTGCGCGCTCTAGGCTAGGCAATGTTAGGTTAGGTTGAAATAGGTTGTCAGGTCTGGCTAGGCTAGGTCGAGTCAGGCTAGGTTAAGTCATGAGCTACGCTATGCGAGGCTGGGTTCGGTTGCTTAGTCCGGGTTAACTCAGCTTAAATCCGTTTCGGGGCGCAAACTCTACGACGTCGAATTGAGTTACTGCTCCGATTTCGAACACATCAACATTGCATCGGTTGGTGTGCATCCAGTTATATTTCACGGACGGCTTGTCATGGACGAACGGTGTCAGTCGAGGTACAGCGGGTCCAGGGGAGCGGAAGTCGCCGGCACCCGGGCACACACGGGAAGACAGGATACAGCCGTCACTGCACAGCATAACACCAACACAATGGCACAGGAGAATGGCGTCACCGGGGGTCGGGTCTGACACCGCCACCTCGGGAGACTGGCGCCGAGGGTCGGGTCTGGTGCCGACACCTCGGGAGAATGGCGCCGAGGGTCGGGTCTGACACCGCCACCTCGGGAGACTGGCGCCGAGGGTCGGGTCTGACACCGCCACCTCGGGAGAATGGCGCCGAGGGTCGGGTCTGACACCGCCACCTCGGGAGACTGGCGCCGAGGGTCGGGTCTGACACCGCCACCTCGGGAGAATGGCGCCGAGGGACGGGTCTGACACCGCCACCTCGGGAGACTGGCGCCGAGGGTCGGGTCTGACACCGCCACCTCGGGAGACTGGCGCCGAGGGTCGGGTCTGACACCGCCACCTCGGGAGAATGGCGCCGAGGGTCGGGTCTGGTGCCGACACCTCGGGAGAATGGCGCCGAGGGACGGGTCTGACACCGCCACCTCGGGAGACTGGCGCCGAGGGTCGGGTCTGACACCGCCACCTCGGGAGAATGGCGCCGAGGGACGGGTCTGACACCGCCACCTCGGGAGACTGGCGCCGAGGGTCGGGTCTGACACCGCCACCTCGGGAGACTGGCGCCGAGGGTCGGGTCTGGCACCGCCACCTCGGGAGAATGGCGCCGAGGGTCGGGTCTGACACCGCCACCTCGGGAAAACGGCGCCGAGGGTCGGGTCTGGTGCCGACACATCGGGAGAATGGCGACAAGGGCCTCGGGAGAATGGCGCCAACGGTCAGGTTTGGCGCCGACACCTCGGGGAATGGCACCGTCTCTACTCGAGGGTCAGGCGCACCCATCGGCAACTTGCAGTTATCGTATGGCTATACACAAGTGAAGCTGTGCTTTGGCTCGGGGATGCACACCAGCAGAGCCGGTTGTATCTGTTGCAATAATAGTGATTTGTGGTGAGAGCTGCATTCTGAACATCTTCAGTAAGAATGGACGGAAAGTTACATTTGCTCAAAACCTTTCTAAGGAAATGTACTTTGATGATATTAAGGAAGGGAAATAAACCCTGTAAAACTTTCGTAATGTTCCAAGTATCCGCTTGCACGTCACTATTGCGCACGACCTTCCTCCTTTTAAGAAGTTGAGGATGCATCATGATTGATAAGGACGTACATTTTCAGGTTGTGAATGTACGCGCAACCCAGAAGTTTGTCAGCTCTATCCACATAGCTATAATACGTTTCATGATGGGTTAGTGTTGTTAGAAGTATGCTGATTTAAAATAAACGTGTCCTCGTATATCGCTTCACACAATCGCATTTTTAAGGAGGAGTAGATACCTGTGTCAATGTGGCATCAAATGTAACCGGAAAACCGTCGGTAAATTTCGTCTTTTGTGAACACATCAATCACGATTCATAACGGTTAGTTCAAACCAGCAACTAATCTACCTTCACAAAGTTCTTCATTCAGCTATTTTGAACAGCGTAGCACGAGATAATTACCTGCACACTTCCAGCTTTGAAGTTGCAATCGACCTGTTTGGAAGTAATTTTGCCCTTCTCCACCATTTAAACTGCGCGTAAGGAGCTATTTAAACTGTGCATCCTGACCACCGTGCTCGCCGCGGCCCACCGAGAACCGCAACACGACGCGTCCGAACAAGGCGACCTTGGTAGCACGCAGACGGTGAGTTGCAATGCAGAAATGTGAATATGCAAATAGGCTGCACGTGCACAAATATGCGGCGAGAGATGGGGAGGACACTGGCGCGTTTTGCATGATTAATTACGCCAAACCAACACGTGTCTACGTGCACGCCTTCGACAATTTTCCCATGAAAAGTTAGTATTTCTTACAAAGTATCCAAAGTAAACTTACAGAGGATGGCTACCCAGATATCGTTCATCCAACAGTACTAAAATAGCTGGTCTGAGTTGATTAGCTTAAGCCGTGATCAGAATGCAACGACAAGGTCCGATGTTAGCAGTCCATTGGACTTCAGCATTTTAAAAAAAATTTTTTTTTCCCCCAAAAACCCCCTCTAAAAAAAAAAAAAAAAAAAAGGGGGAGAGGGGGGGGGGGGGTGTTGGTTGACCTTTTGAGGGAAGGGAGGGTCAAACGAGGCCGAACGGCGACGCACCAGCGAACAGACCTGGGCGCGGATCACGTGACGACCCAGCGCAGAGCCGGAACCCGCCAGCAGCCGCGGCAACAGCACAGCAAACAACAGACACGCGCCGCCGACAGCGGCCCCAACGGCCGCCAGGCAGGAACGTTCCACCGCACCGCCGCAGAGCGGAAACACAGCGGGCGCGGTGCGGGTCACACCGCACCGCAACGGGTCACCACACAGTCGGGGAGTCACGTCGGTCCGGGTCACACCGCACCGCAACGGGTCACCACACAGTCGGGGAGTCACGTCGGTCGGGTCACACCGCACCGACCCCCGGGAGTCACGTCGGTCCGGGACACACCGCACCGCAACGGGTCACCACACAGTCGGGGAGTCACGTCGGTCCGGGTCACACCGCACCGCAACGGGTCACCACACAGTCGGGGAGTCACGTCGGTCCGGGTCACACCGCACCGCAACGGGTCACCACACAGTCGGGGAGTCACGTCGGTCCGGGTCACACCGCACCGCAACGGGTCACCACACAGTCGGGGAGTCACGTCGGTCCGGGACACACCGCACCGCAACGGGTCACCACACAGTCGGAGAGTCACGTCGGTCCGGGACACACCGCACCGCAACGGGTCACCACACAGTCGGGGAGTCACGTCGGTCCGGGTCACACCGCACCGCAACGGGTCACCACACAGTCGGGGAGTCACGTCGGTCCGGGTCACACCGCACCGCAACGGGTCACCACACAGTCGGGGAGTCACGTCGGTCCGGGACACACCGCACCGCAACGGGTCACCACACAGTCGGGGAGTCACGTCGGTCCGGGTCACACCGCACCAACGGGTCACCACACAGTCGGTCGCGGGTCACCCCGCACCGCAACGGGTCACCACACAGTCGGGGAAGTCACGTCGGTCCGGGCACACCGCACCGCAACGGGTCACCACACAGTCGAGAGTCACGTCGGTCCCCCGCACCGCAACGGGTCACCACACAGTCGGGGAGTCACGTCGGTCCGGGACACACCGCACCGCAACGGGTCACCACACAGTCGGGGAGTCACGTCGGTCCGGGACACACCGCACCGCAACGGGTCACCACACAGTCGGGGAGTCACGTCGGTCCGGGTCACACCGCACCGCAACGGGTCACCACACAGTCGGGGAGTCACGTCGGTCCGGGTCACACCGCACCGCAACGGGTCACCACACAGTCGGGGAGTCACGTCGGTCCGGGTCACACCGCACCGCAACGGGTCACCACACAGTCGGGGGAGTCACGTCGGTCCGGGTCACACCGCACCGCAACGGGTCACCACACAGTCGAGGAGTCACGTCGGTCCACACCGCACCGCAACGGGTCACCACACAGTCGGGGAGTCACGTCGGTGCGGGTCACACCGCACCGCAACGGGTCACCACACAGTCGGGGAGTCACGTCGGTCCGGGACACACCGCACCGCAACGGGTCACCACACAGTCGGGGAGTCACGTCGGTCCGGGACACACCGCACCGCAACGGGTCACCACACAGTCGGGGAGTCACGTCGGTCCGGGACACACCGCACCGCAACGGGTCACCACACAGTCGGGGAGTCACGTCGGTCCGGGACACACCGCACCGCAACGGGTCACCACACAGTCGGGGAGTCACGTCGGTCCGGGACACACCGCACCGCAACGGGTCACCACACAGTCGGGGAGTCACGTCGGTCCGGGTCACACCGCACCGCAACGGGTCACCACACAGTCGGGGAGTCACGTCGGTCCGGGTCACACCGCACCGCAACGGGTCACCACACAGTCGGAGAGTCACGTCGGTCCGGGTCACACCGCACCGCAACGGGTCACCACACAGTCGGGGAGTCACGTCGGTCCGGGTCACACCGCACCGCAACGGGTCACCACACAGTCGGGGAGTCACGTCGGGTCGTGACGGCGGACGCCGAACGCGCTGGACGGCAGCAGACGCACGACAACACCGACACGCACCACACGCGGTCCCCGAAACTCGGCACTCGGCCGAGGCTCGCCACAAGACGGCTGTCGGATCGGAGCGTCGCGAAGCCATCAGCAGAGGGTTTGGAGACGTTTCGGCACGCGGACAACCCACATCAGCAGCCCATGTGTGGGCGGAGCGACGATCACGGCATTAGCGACGTAATGGCTGTCCTGACTGGCACCCTTATTGGAGGTAGCTCTCGCCCAGAGTTATGAACATCGTGTTTTGTAAGCGAGTTAACGTTGGAAAGGCAACACTGGAGTTTGTGATCGATCAGTGAAGCAGGCAGTGTTACTCACACATGTCGTCTTACATCGCCGACAGCTGCGATAACGACGCGCAGAGAAGCTAGTCTAGTAACGTGCTGCTACGACTGTGCAGCGCTCCACCAAGTCGGCACGCACCAACACAGTTTCTAAACTAGAGACGTGCTGTTGAACAACCCACACGAACTATCTGAACCGCCTCAGGGCGGACGACTGCGAATTTTCACACATTGCTTGCGCAGGCGGGCAGTATTAGACGTGGTGGAATGGCGGGGTTTACGCGTCGTCCGCTCAGCATGCAGAGCAGGCGGACCGCCCGGAATGGCGCCGAATCAAACGCAGGGTTCGCGGAACCGGAGGGACACGCGAGACGAAGAAGTGCGAACGGCCGGGATCACACCACACACCGTGGATCACAGGCTACTCCACGTCATTTGACAGGACGGACGAGCGGCGGAATATCAACACACACACCGTGGATCACAGGATAATCCAAGTCATTTGACAGGACGGACGGGTGGCGGAATCTCAACACACACACCGTGGATCACAGGCTACTCCACGTCAAGGACGGGATGGACGGGCGGCCGCTGCCGCAGCTCAGCGACGGGCACGACCCCGGCACGGCGGACGGTCGGGCCTCCCACCCGCCGCGCCCGTCACTGCGCACGCTCGCGCCGCCTCCGTCCCGACCGGCGAAGTTATCACCGGCCACGCGCGCCGACGCTACGCAATATCGCCGGCGATCGTCTCGTCGCCGGCAGTCGTCTCCCGCCAGCGACGCCACGACGTGGGACGACGTTGCCGTCGACCGGAGCGGCACCGCCTGTCACGCCGCTCGTGATTGGTCGGAGCGTGCTGACAGCGCATCTCCGTCGGGTTCGCCGCCGCCGGACGAGCACGGACAGCATGACGTCACACGTGCGGCGCCGACTCGGCTCGCCGGCTTCGTAGGCAGTGTGACGTCATCATCGTTGACAGGGTGACGTCAGGTGCGCGCCGGGGAAGTGTCCGCGTCGTCGTCCGACTCGGTGACGTCCGAGTCGTTTGGCGAGATGCGCGCCAGCTCGCGCTCCAGTTCGTCCAGTGGCCGCCACCTGGCGGCACGGTCGGCGTCACTCCGTGTACGGTGGCGCCACCCGCCGCCGGCGGACAGCCGGAGAACTGGCACCATCAACACCCCAATGCACACCGACAATGGATACCATCATAACACACTGGTGCTACATTAGCAGTTATGACTAGGTATGGCTTGAACATTGGCCAATGAGTTCTTGCTGCTTAGTATGAGCATATCGAGTACTGTTCTCTCCATTTGTCTTTTTGTGCTGGGACATTTTACCGGGACTGAAGGCTCTCATTCAATTCATGCTTAAGGTCGAAACTGATAGTGCGACGAAAATTAACCACATATCCAAATATAACAAACAAATATAAACAAAATATTACCTTAACATACCCTCAACTCATCGACTATGAACACACAACCACTTAACTTATTCTATGCAGTAAATATTTCTACAAGAAATTCCTTGCAAATATCGAGGCAAATGCAAGCACACACAAAAGCCGTGGCCAACCTATGGCGACTACACGGTGGCTGCTCAGTAACGCGGAGCCGGCGGCGCGGGCGCACACTGACCAGTAGGTGGCCCTGGCGCGCTCCAGCGCCACCAGGTCGCCCGGCACGGACACCAGGTGCAGCGCCACACACAGCCGGCCGCCCGTCTCCAGCAGGTGGTGGGTGGAGATGGCGCACCCCTGCGGCCCGCGCGGCGCGGAGCGGGGGTCAGCGGGCGACTCGGGCACGGGCGACGCGGGATGCAAGCGTCACGGACCGTGGTGCCGGTCAACTACGACTGGACTGTTTCTCTCGGGCGAGCGGACACAGGCAGCCAGCCACACAGAGAGCGGACACAGGCAGCCAGTCACACAGTGAGCGGACAGAGACAGCCAGCCACATAGTCAGCGGACACAGACAGTCAGCCGCACAGCGAGCGGACAGCGAGTGAACAGTGAGCGGACTGTCAGCGGACAGTGAGCAGACAGTGAGCGGACAGTGACTGTGACAGTCGCAGCGGACTGTTCGGGAATCGAATCGGCGATACAGCGAACACAGCTGGCAACGGACACATTGAGCGAAAACTCCGAGCGAACGTAGCAGGCAATGTCGGCGCGGTCCAACGGGATGTCACACTGAGCACACACTGGCCTCCGCAGGAGAGGAACGTGGCAAGAACACGAGGAGACACGTGGCAACACGAGGCGATTGTCGAGGGGGCTCACATCAAGCCAACAAGCATGGGGACACATGGAGAAACAATCATCACCACGAACAGTGTAGTGAAAACCGAGCTGGTCAGGACGGTTTACCAATGAGCTTGCCGTGTATTCCATCTGATGGAAGTCAATACATGCGAATTGCATCACAGGCATTACAATGTTCTGATGTACAGGCTAATGCTGTGTCGCAGAAATAACTCTTTTTCGTGGAGGCTACTTTGGCAGGCAACTTACCGGCTTATTTCTTCCGAGGTTCTGCTTTCTACATATATCTATGCGTGAAAGTCAACCTGTTGCACTTTGGCACTGATGATGCAACTTAGTGTACGTGTTTTCCTTAAAAAAAACGCAGTGTACTTAGCCTATTGGGGAAAGGAAGAATGATCCGGGTGGGGCCATAGCCCCATTATCTCTCTCGGGGCCGAGTGGTCCAGAGTAGAGATGCCCATCCCCCAACTGAAAGGTTGCGGGTTCGAGTCCCACATGTCGCTACTCTTCGCCTGCGACCAATCAGCGTGAGAGATGGTGACGCTATTTGACCCAACAGTCGACTCGTCGCAAAACCAACAGCCATCACATTAGCCCTCTCTCCCACCCAGCTGCATGATTGGTGCACAGATTATTGATCTTACGTCACCAAAGGGAACAATTTTGATTGCCAAATCACAACAAATCATAAATTGTCATTGTATGTTACCACACAAAGCAGCCGAAGTTCGACAAATTAAGACATCAAGCATGAGAGGGTGGTTCCTCAATTTCAGAGCAACAACGTATTTTATAAATCAGCTTCATATAATTAAACAGCAGCATTGTTCCATCGCCGTGAAACTAATGCGATGCGGCTGGTTTGCCACGCACAGATTCTCCGTCGGTACGCTCTCGACTTGCAGACGTGCCTGGCGCCAATACCAGAGTGTCGGACCGTTATGCATGCCATGCTCTTAATCCCGTGACTGGCCCTGCAAGCGCCATCCCCTGGACCCTGCCAAGTGGCGTCCCATATCACCGATCTATGTCCAGCACGCTTATCGCCACACGACAGCACACATACAGCGGCTACGGCCGACACTATGACGGATGCATGGCTAACACAGCCGACACATGGACGCTACCGACGGCCGTCGCAAGTGCCGAACACCGGCTCGAGAACAGGACCCAGACCACATCGGACCGCGTCCACACAAACGTACCACAGCAGGGTGACCATGTACCGTGACCCAGTGTCCAAGCAGGTGGGCCAGGCCACATCGGGCAAGACACACACGCGGTCACGCACACACAGACAGATGCCACACACCGTGACGTCTAGGGTGACCGGTGGGGCACGCAGCTGCGGGGCAGCAGCAAACGCGGTCGGTCCGGCCGGCGCCGCCGTGTCGCCGTCTCCGCGTGCCCGGACGTCCGTACCTGGTACAGGCCCTGGTCGTGTCCGGACGTCCGTACCTGGTACAGGCCCTGGTCGTGCCCGGACGTCCGTACCTGGTACAGGCCCTGGTCGTGCCCGGACGTCCGTACCTGGTAGGGCCCCTGGTCGCAGCCCGTACAGCCCTGGTCGTGCCCGAACGTCCGTACTGGTGCTAGCTGCGCTGCACGCCCAGTTCGCGCCAAATCACCACGCGCGCCGTGCTCTCGCGCGACCGCTCCACCGCCAGGTGGCAGCAGTGCAGACTGAAGGCGGGCGCCACCCGGTACAGTGCCTGACGACAAAAACGGACCGTAAGTCGGGCATGGTATAGCAGCTGGAGAGAAACAAGCCCGGCGATCCCCAGTGCAGGCGCAGTCTGTTTCATCTGTCTGTCTGATCTGTCTGACCCCACAGTCTGTCTGAACAGAGCAAATGACGCACATTGATCATCGTGTTGTTGTCTGACAGGCAATCTTTCGAAACCGTAATTCTGTTGGGCATGCTGTCTATTAGCGATTGTTGACTTTTTGTCTGGCAACGGTTGCCGGATCCGGTGCCTGACAGTAGCTGGTATGTACACCCTCTGACACAGTGACAAGCAAGAACGACCACGGCTGTTGGGCACGCCACCTGTCAGCGACTGCTGAGTACCCCGTCCGGCGCAGCGTCCGCCGGGTACCCCCTCTGACACTTGTACCTGCGGCAGACAGGTGACCAGCGCCTCGTTGTCGACCTTCTGGCGGTCAGCCGGCAGCCAGGAGCGCCGGTTGCTGCAGCCGTAGAGGAAGACGTTCTTGCGACACGAGTGGCCGTGGTAGTCGCAGAACAGGTAGGGCGGCCGCTTCAGCACGAAAGTGGCGTACTCCATCAGCGCCTGCCGCCGGCCGGCCGCACGCACGTCACCAGCCACACACCGTACACAGTCGGTCGGTGGCGACGGTCAGGAATCGCACGGGGTGTGCTGATACTGAACAGAACTTAACGTACTCGCCAAACGTGTGTTGAGAACGGAACGAAATTTCGGCTCTAATTGTATGTCAACGACACGAAGTTGCCGCGCCAATTTTTCTGTTCGGGAGAAGCGTGCCACGATTGTGGTGACTTCCCACTATGTCGGCGATATTCACTAAATCAGCAAAAGCACTTATTCTGTCCTGCACAAAAACGCCGTTGGATAGCGGATAGCCACGACTGGCGTGAAGCGTTCATTACAGCGGAGTGTTCGGCACAACAAAACATGCTGGCATCACAAGTGCACTGCTTAACTTCCATCGTGTTTTCCATCGTGTTGTCCATCGTGTCTTTCAAAGTGCCGCCAATCGGAATAGTTGCAACACATGCGCATCAAACTCAGATCATGCTGTCCTTTTGTCCAGACGAACAACCTCCTATCTGTAAATTTTAAGTAAGGTCAAGGCTGTAACAAAGTTAGGTTTTGGGGCATCTAAATCCCAGTCATTCAGCCCCCTACCCCCAACGTTCAATGCCGGGTGATGTGAATGTGGGTGTCTTGGATGATGAAATGTAATTTGGGCTGCAGCGCCTGAGCCGGTCGGCTGTCTGAACAGTACGCCTTACCGAGCCGATTGTTGTGGGTCGCCTATCCGGTGCATCCTGTCGGAACAGCTCACGTGTGCGGCGCCAGGCCGAGCGAGGCTACCGAGGTGCCGTCTCAGCACTCGTTCCCACGCGAGGCCAGTCTCTGGATGTCATCAGAGGCGGCTCTGATATCTGACTCTGAGCTGACATTGTGTCTCTGATGTCTGATGTCAGAGAGCGCGCCCGCCTGCAGTAGTCTGCTATTGTTCTCGACTCGGGCCCGACGTCCGGACCATGCGACGCAGTAGTGACGTGTTGGTCACGTGGGACAGGCGTTGCCGAGGGTATCTAGCGACGGTACCGCGAGGCAGTAGGGCTCTCTTGGAGGAACGGTCGTGGTGGGCGGTCGCCCCTCTGGCGGCCGCCGTCTGGCCAGCCCTGGCCCCATACTAAGGTACGCCTGGACTCTGCCTGAGAGTCGCTGTCTGTCGAGATGTAGTTCTCTGATATAAACTGTTGCACCTGTCTATCAAAAATGAAGCTACATTGTTAACGCTATATCACGCTGCGCATTAATGTCTGATCTTCGTTGCATTTATCTGTTGACTAATAAGCGCAATATAGAAGTGCTGACTTTGGAAGTGCGTGTCAAGAGGTGTGGAGATACGAGCTCGGAGATGAAGGATTCGAACCATTGAATTTATAACCGGGGTTTTAAATATCGTCCAACGCTGAGGTACCCTAAACTATCAACGTGCCAGAAGAGTTTCCCCTTCAGGGATGGCCCTGAAAACTCCCCTACAAGGCTGCTGACCTGAGGTCAGGTTAATATCCACGTTTTTTTTACCGTATTGAGAGGTGAATATTCAATTTCGGGGTAATTTTCACGCCGAAAGTGACAGAGCATCTAATAAGCATTCTGGGTTATATCATTTGTCAAAGGTCAATGACATAAGGTCAAGCCACTTATCACGTACATTCTATACCATGCCATTGTATACGTAATGTTGCTGTTCCTCGACAAGTGATATCTGAATTCGGTTTCAGTGCCGCCTAAGTCGTGCGACATGACATTGGAAGGCCAACAAATGACCTGAGATGACTTGACCTCGTGTGATTTGACCTTTTGTAATTACTTCCCAAGCAGTGTGAACACTGGCGCAGGCTGAAGAGATCAGTTGATCAATCAATGCATTGTCCTAATATGGCTTGAGATCAAGTCACGAAGTCAGGAGCCGTAGTTCACAAAGACGCTTCAGTATCATGTCAGTTCGTCTTGGAACACAACGTTTTGTACTTCAAGAGCAATGTTTTGTAGGTATTCAAGCTTGCACTTACTTGACCTGAGCATGAAGCGTGATCTGATCTGCCCCTAGGATTTTCGGATGTCAATGAGATACAAACAGTTTGCTTGAACGGACATGATCAAAGAACCCCAGACATATACGTTCATATTTTCCAGGTCACTCTCCAAGATAAATGTCATGTCATACACTGTCATTGTAAATGGCACAGTCATTGCCAATCGCATATTTCCCGTGGCTGTGACATGCATAGTTCGGAAGATGGTTTTCACGCCTGATTCTGACCCCACCTGACCTACTCCGTCTTCACCTTTTTACTAAGTTAGCATAAATACAATCAGACATAATACGGTGTTTTGCATTTCATCCTAGCATGCGCAGATCAGAAGTTAGAGGGCGGGGCTTTCAGGAGCCCCCCCTCCCGACCCGGTATAGGTGGACTTGCCGGCCGGCCCGGCGATGGTTAAGTAGACTCTCACTCTTGTACGGTACACGACATGCTGTAGCAGAGTCAGACCCGACCCGACCTGACCTTTAAGTAGACTCACCTTTTTCGGAACATGACATGATGTAGCCGAGGACTGACCTAACCTTTAAGTAGGCTCTCACCTTTGTTCGGTACATGACATGATGTAGCAGAGGGTCTGACCTGGCCCGACCTGACCTTTAAGCACGCTCTCACCTTTGTACGATATATGACGGGATGCATGCGAGGGTCGGGCGTCTTCCAGCGGCGGTTCAGGTCCTCGTCAGTGAGACCGCACCGGTGGCTGAACACACCAAGAGTCACGACTCATGTCGATGCCATGGGACGATTCATGTGACTTTCATGTGATTTTCATGCGAATTCATTAGTGGTGCATCGGCTCACATTCAGCCCACCTAGGTCAGGTGTGGGGGAATGTCACAAACACATCAAAATCGCACGTGAACACGCAACACACGCGCAGTCACGTAGCAAAAGCAAACTTAAAAATACAGTTCTACCTGATTAGTGGACACATTGCGGCAGCATGATAACTGTACATATACCACGTTAGGCTTTTAACACCAATCATAGCCGAGTCGGATAGCTTCCGCCACATCAATGATACAATATTGCATCTATCCTTGGATTGCACGGAAATCAATGTTGAAGAAATAACACCGAGGATGTTCGCAACTGGAAAAGCTGCATGCCTCGACGCGATATCAGCCCCGTGTTTGCCATGGCAAAGGACAGCATGGATGTTACCCCGCGGGTCCCAGAGTCCGCACGGGAGTCCTCTTCCTCTTCCGCTGTGACACTCACCAGCCGTTGACGACGCCGGCGACGTTGAGCATCGGCACCAGCTTGAAGATGAACCGGTCGCGGAGCGCCTCGGCCTCCGGCGCGTCGCTCAGCAGGAACCGCAGGGTGCCCTCCATTGCCCAGGAGGCGCCACTCTCGCCCGGGTGGATGCGCGACGTCAGAAACACCACCTCTTTCTGTCGACAGAGTGATGTGCATCCAACGACAGAGTTGGATGTACGCCGATCATTCTGGCAGCGGTGTTACGCTGTCAGAAACACGAGCTTCTTCTGTGGAGACAAATGAGCGCGAGAAATGCCCGCTCTTTTGACAGCCGTCACAGTACAATACGGACGAGGACACTGTTAAACTACCATCGCTGACCTAGCCATGATAACGTGGTCAGCGAAAAATACCACCAAGATCAGTGACGTCATGAACATTTATTTTCGCCGGGAAGGCGGCAACCCCTCAACCACCCGTTGCTCCTGCTAACGACCGGTACGTCAGACACCAGCGGTTCCTGCTGGAGACAATACTGAGTCATGGTCATCACTGGCGCAGAGAACAGCAATGCGTCTGGAGGAAACTATGCACACAGAAGCTCAACAAGCTGAAGCTGCAGTTGGTCTCCTTCAACATTGCCAGCAACGAGACCGGTACGTGAGATAAAAATTGATTCTGCAACAACCAGCTATTTTATTGACTCCATAAACCAAGGTTACACTAACAGGTTGGGCCGAAGTATGGGTGGAAAAGTAAAAAAAATACTGGTGGGGCCCAATGCATGGAGGCAATAAGTGCTGTCAATTCCGTTGGTGGGGACCACCCCATAGTGTTCCACGTTAAAGGAGCGTTAAGAAGTTGGTGGGGTCAAAGCAAAGATGGTGGAACTCCGGCCCGCCGAAAGTATAAGGAACTCCATCAGATGGCTGAAGCTAGAGGCACGCCAAGTCGACTGCAGCGATCTGGCTGGTGCATGAGGACAGAACGGCTACCGTACAAGAACGGATACCGCATAAGAACGGACACCGGATGAGAACTGATACGTGCAAAGAACGGATACCGGATGAGAACGGATGACCGTACTAAGCCGTACAGACATACAGAGACAGACAGACAGACAGACAGACAGACAGACAGACAGACAGACAGACAGACAGACAGACAGACAGACAGACAGACAGACAGACAGACAGACAGACAGACAGACAGACAGACAGACAGACAGACAGACAAACAGACAGATAGACAGATATGCAGGCAGCCAGACACACAGACAGACAGACAGTCTGACCTTGTGCTGTGGTGTGCTGTTACCAGTGATGGAGACGAGAGGGGCCACGTTGCCGTCCAGATCACAGGTCAGAGGCTCGTTCCGCCACCGGATACCTGGCTTCACGGCAGCGCCCAGCAGCTCCAGTAGCGTCTGAACAGCACACACGTGGTGGTGGCGGTGGAATGATGCCTCGGGGCGCGCCGACCACTTGGGTCGATTTGCGGACACTGACCGGCACTCGGCGCCACTGAACAGCACACAGCGCCACTGAGCGGCACACAGCATCACTCGACAGCGCTAGTGATCGCAACAGCGCAGTCTCTGAGCGAGGAAGTCAGCGAGGAAGAGGCAATCAGTGAATAGCAAATGTTTGCTCATAATAGCTGCGGACATTGCACTACTTCATCAACAGGCGGTAGCTACCTTGCAGGCTTTCTTGTATCAAACACGTTTTGTTGTACGGATACGGGTACGCGGGTACGGATCTCTTTTCGCTCACTGTCCGCCTAGCGGTCCCCGCCCGCAGTCTACGGTAGGCAGCGTGGCCCTTTCCCCTCTCACCAGCAGCCTGGTGTAGGTGTACGGGTAGTGGAAGGCCAGGTAGCAGATGTCTCCCTCGTGCGGAAACGTGATCGTGAACGAGGCCGTGCAGTAGACTCGCTTCTTCCCGGCCTGTGCAGATAAAGATTCACGATTCACCAAGTTTCACGATAGCGAGAGGCATCAGTTCCGACTCGCTGAACCTGGTGACAACACTGTTATCCTCAGTCAGCGCATCGCATGGGATGGACAAGCGATCTATGACAAAGTCCGGTGAAGTTAGGTAGCGTCAGGTCAGGTCAGGTCAGGTCACAGAGGGACCTCGTTTGGTACTCGCCGCACCAGTCGACGTTTACAGGGTGGCGTTCAGGCCACCGGTAGGCTTTCTGAGAGAGTCAGGTAGGACGAGGTCAGATTAGGACGGGTCAGGTCAGATCAGGACTTGGTCAGGTGTTTGCTGTACCTGTTGCCGCTTGCCGGGGTGCCGGGCCGGCCGACGGTAGGCGTTGCGGTAGTAGAACACGTTGCAGCCGGCTCGCACCCAGTACGGCCGACCCTGCACCGCCTCGCGCACCGAGAACAGCACCGGCCGCATTCCTGAAACACAGCACAGCAGCTCTGGAAGACAGCTTCATAGCGACAATGCACAGGTCACCAATGCGAGAGCACAGCAGCATAGGGGGGACTTCATATAATTATTGGTGTTGCCAGCATGTGATTCAACCACATAGCCTTCATGTAAAGTCGCACACTGAATGTTAAACCGTGCAAATTAGTAGCGTTGCATTGGCAGAGCCACATATACAGACCTTTCCATAAATGAAGAAGGCTTGCTGTACTCTGATGATATACTGTTAACACTTGTCTCCTTTTTTAAAGGAGCGTGGTGCCCTCTCCAAATCCAGGGAGTGAATACCAGTATTGGGTGATCATTAGGAGGAAATTGAAAACATTGGTGCTGCATGGCAACAGCAGTATTTTCGTTCGCGTCGTAGCGGCAATAACAAAAGTGCACGAGCTTCTATCCCTGCACAACAGACTATGTGACATAGCACGGCAGACTCGGAGGTCGACACACACAGAAGATCGCCTGTCGTCTCTTTCCTAAAACAGAGCACCACCCGCCAACAAACGTTCGACCCGATGGATAGTGATTGTAGTATGCACACTGATCCGGTTGGCACACGCCGGCCATGCCAGGCGTGCATCTCGTTACAGCACGCGTGCCCACGTTACAGCACACGTTACAGCACGCGTACACCTGGAGGCATTCATGCTTTAATACGAGTCTGAGTGTCATGTCACGTGACTGATGTCTTGCTTGCGAGTCTGAGCGTCATGTCACGTGACTAATGTCTTGCTTGAGAGCCTGAGCGTCATGTCACGTGACTCATGTCTTATTTGAGAGTCTGAGTGTCACGCGACTGATGCTTTGTTTGAGAGCCAGAGAGTCATATCACGTGACCGATGTGGTGTTTGCGTCGGTCACCTGAAGACATTGACTTACGCGCCGGACCTACTGGTGCAAGACTGGACGTGGTGTGTCGGAACTGTCATACGGCAATATGCGGCATTGTTATAGCTTCTGCATAGCGGTTCTTGAGACTAACTAGCTGTTCTGTTATTGTATCTGCCTGGCCACGGTTCCAGGGTTGTACTCCCCGCAGAACACGGCAACACGAAGTTCGTGACTTACACTGGACGATACAGGCAACTACACCCAACCAGCTGCCTCACGTCATTGCGAGCAGCAGGAACTGTGCTAGATTCCCACATCCGCTAAGGGAATATCCCGGAGCAACTCACACACTTGTGAACGCCTGGTGGTAGATTTTCGGCAAGTGTCCGGCCAAATTTGGCGTTCTCGGTCATCTTCTAGCAATTTCATGATCTGATAATCTTACAAAATGCTAATATGCAAAGACAAATATGTCCGATGCAAAAGCTACAAACTGTACCTAATTAAATCTGGAATTTACGAATTGTACCGGTCTAGAATACAAAATGTATCGAACTTTTTATTGGCGACTGTCGTTTTTATGGTCAATGTTCATACCCTTCATAGAGGTCTCTTTGGTCAGACCGTCCGGTAACCACAGAGGCGACAAAGGTTGCATGACGCGTCTACCTGTCTGATATTCATAGCAACTGCGGACATAGGCGTAGGAACATAGGCATGGCCAGGTGGTCCATGCTCCCACATTTCGTGACCTCAACCATTAGCCACATGGGGCAACACTGGCACAGAGCCATCCATTTTACACTAGCATTCTTGCGCCTCAAAATGTACCACAGTCCTGCTCCGTGCAGGGCAGGGCTGGCCCCTGACTGTGCCACAGCCCTGCTCCGTGTCTACACCCCTGACTGTGCCACAGCCCTGCTCCGTGCCTACGCCCCTGACTGTGCCACAGCCCTGCTCCGTGTCTACACTCCTGACTGTGCCACAGCACTGCTCCGTGTCTACACCCCTGACTGTGCCACAGCCCTGCTCCGTGTCTACACCCCTGACTGTGCCACAGCCCTGCTCCGTGCCTACGCCCCTGACTGTGCCACAGCCCTGCTCCGTGCCTACGCCCCTGACTGTGCCACAGCCCTGCTCCGTGCCTACGCCCCTGACTGTGCCACAGCCCTGCTCCGTGTCTACACCCCTGACTGTGCCACAGCCCTGCTCCGTGCCTACGCCCCTGACTGTGCCACAGCCCTGCTCCGTGCCTACGCCCCTGACTGTGCCACAGCCCTGCTCCGTGTCTACGCCCCTGACTGTGCCACAGCCCTGCTCCGTGCCTACGCCCCTGACTGTGCCACAGCCCTGCTCCGTGTCTACACCCCTGACTGTGCCACAGCCCTGCTCCGTGCCTACGCCCCTGACTGTGCCACAGCCCTGCTCCGTGCCTACGCCCCTGACTGTGCCACAGCCCTGCTCCGTGCCTACGCCCCTGACTGTACCACAGCCCTGCTCCGTGCCTACGCCCCTGACTATGCCACAGCTCTGCTCCGCTTACCCACCTGTCGGCAACGCAGAGTGCCGGCGCGACTGCTCCCTGTCCACCCACCTGTTTGGTACTCACAGCTCAGCTTCTCGTTGTTGATCAGGTGGAACGTGTAGGGCTGGCCTGCGCACATGTTGGACACCTCGAAGTAGAACCACTGCTGGTGGCGACTGGACCCCACGTCCGGGCAGATCACCAGCTCGTATTCGTGGGCACCCATCTGGTGGCGGAAGGTCGGTGTCAAGAGGTCGAAGGGGCCAGCTGCAGCGGGGAGACTTATCACCCACCTATAATTATTAGTTCGCAATCCCAGACACCTGTTTGATGGGGAGAGGTAGGACAAGTCCATGGGCACTTGTGACTCCCCTGTCCCCTCTCTTCCCACCTCGCCTCATCACCCAGAGGGACGAGCCAGATTTGGTTATGATGTGTAGGCAGCGGTGTGCAACAAAGCGACACATTATGTCGCAGGGCTATGTTCTGCGTGCAACTACACATAATGCTCGTAATGGTGGTGTTCGGGACTCAGAGGTCAAATTACCTGATCTGTACTGGCACGATACACATGTACGAACATCTGGCTGTATTCCACGGATATGCTCGGTACGTATTATTCAGAGGCTATTTCGGGCAGACTGTTGTCGGAAATATTCAGAGACAATTTATCGGCAGACGTACGTGTCAACTGCCGTTGCTGTTGTGGTTATATGCTATGCTTTATAAGCGCCTACCATGGCCTTCAGTAGGGCAAGGATACTACACCCACATACGTTTTAAGTTAATTCCAAACTTTGTTAACGGTTTTGGCAGTATATGGGCAAAATACTGCAGTGAGCCATATCTGGTGACTCAGAGGTGAACACAATACACCCAATATACAGAACGCAATACACAGAATATATTGAACACAGAACAATAAGTGTTCGGAAGCTGTAACCGCCGCTGCAGGTCTTACTCACTTCCGGCGATTACTTATTTCACTCGCCTGAATACTTCTGCGGAGGTTTCCCGATTCAAACCTGGACTCAAACCGCAGGCAGGCGTCCTCGTTGACCTCGATCAAAGACCAGGATACCTTCTTCTCGTCGAGGTTGTCCAGGCATCTGAACCAATTCAGAAACTAGTCTACTTTACGCCGTAAAAATAGCTCGTACAGCGGAAAAATATAGCATACAAGTACAAGACTATAGCATATCCACTGAAAGCATGAATCCATCAAATATAACATCCAGCAATATAGCTGTCAACAATCTTACTGATCGCTTGATTTCGTGTGCATAGCTAGCTTTGGTTTAAAAGCAAAAAGCGAACTACACACACGAAAAGCGACTTCCCTTCGAAAACACATTTGCAATTTGATGATGCACACATTAGCAACAGCAATAAATAAAAGACCATGTATTAAATCCGAATGTCTGCAACGTCCAGGTGTTACTGTCCAATGGCGGCATCATCATCATTACCATTAGTTAGTTAGTTATTTTGGCTTCAGGGCGCTTCGACCAGAGTTGATCATTCGCGCCTATGATGATCATTACCATCATCATTACCATCATCATTACCTTCATCTCTACCATTAGCATTACCATCATCATTACCATCATCAACACCATCACCAATATCACCAGCAGTAGCAGCAGCAGCAGCAACAACAACAGCAACAGCACATCCACCCAGTGCGTTGTGCGAGTCGCACGCTGCGCTGTAAAACGCACCTGTCAGCGTCCTTGCCGAACGTCTCCACCAGCAGGTCATAGTCGTACACCACCTTACTCTCCGGCTTGGAGTGACTCAGTGCACTGTCCACCAGTTGCTGTACCTTGCTCCTGAAAACCAGGTGCAGCCGGTGGGACGACGCGCTATTTAAGAACGATGTCATGTCATTTATGGGCATGCACTTATGGGTGTTGACGAAGGGAATATTGCATCACACGACGACCGAACATAAGTCGGCCCGTGCAGTGGGTTGGGTCAGGGTAACCAAAGCAAGGAAGGCTATGTCATTTACAGCCAATTCAGCTCTCCCCAGCATGGGGTGAGATAAGGGTACATCAGGTGAGTTTCCACTGGGGAGGGCAACTAGGCATGCAAGGTTAGAATAAAGCAGACCAGACATCCAGGCCAGGTCAGGTGAAGCCAGGTAAATTTATTTTCATCTGATCAAGTAAGATCAGGACAAATATACTAAGCTGGTTAGGGAGGTTGGTTCAGCTCAGTTTATCTTAGATACGGCAGAATAAGCTCCAGTCACACACTAACAGGTCAGGTCAGGTCAGGTCCCGTCAGACTAACCTGCAGACCATCCGGTCGCACACAGCTAGCGGTTCCGGACCTTCGACGGCTACAGCACCCACAAGATCTGGGTAGGCGAGCTTCACGAAAGGTGCGACGTGACGAGTGTCCTGCGCCAACCGCCTGAAAGGTCATGTCCAGGTCAGGTCGGGACGACGTGAAGTCTCCTGCACCAGCCGCCTGAAAGTTCACACCAGGAAACGTCAGGTCAGATCGGGGCGACGCGACGAGTCTCCTTTGCGAGTCGCCTGAAAGGTCACATTAGGTAACATCAGGTCGGATCGGGACGACAGAAGTGTCTACTGCGCCAGTCAGCCTGAAAGGTCACATCAGGTAAGGTCATCCCAGATTGCACTCATATGATAAAACACGGACAACGCGTGTGGACAGGACGTTCCATAAGCAGCTTATGGTACAAAATTATGTTGTCAGACAAGCACCTCTCGCTAGCACTTAGGCGTGAATACTTTCAATCGTACCTCGCGTCAAATACCATGCAATTAACGCTCCTATCATTGAAGCGCATTGGACGTTCGACGTAAAAGAAACGTCTTAAGCAGTATTCTGACACCATTCAATCGTGATTTTCTGGTGTCGAAGCTCCTGCATGTGCCCTGTACATCACTTTCAGCGAGGAAACTTCCCCAATATATATGATGAGCAAGGCATGCTGTTTTTTTCTTTTTGTATCGACGTTCCAGCCGTTCTCTTCTTCCTTGATCTTTTTGAGTGTTATAATATTTTACGACAAACATTTAAGATTAGGGTAGAATTTTATCATCTTAAGTTCCCCATTAACACACAATAAGTCCTTTCAGAAGCCCTCGACGACGTTTTCAGCTTTGTTATTTCTCTGAGAGGGCTATATAAAAATACACTTTTATTCATATCTGGTGGCGGAATCTGGTGCAGGAACAAAAACGAACGGGGAGTGGTATAACCTACTTTGACTTGCTTTACCATGGCCTTTTCTCATTTCTGAAATTTAACGTAATTAGGTCACATGGGTATGGAGGGTCTCGCCCATTTATTGATGCGTATGGGCAAACAAAAACACCCCAAAATCGTCCCAATGGCACTAACCTTAGTCACTTCTCAATGTGCATGCAAATACCTCCACTTTGATACAGGTGCCATTCCGGTGCCGTCGCAACTGGACATAGCTTAAACTACCGCAGTGCCGAGCACCACCGGCGTACCTGTAGATGTCCCTGTAGTGGGCGTGGGAGTCGCCCTGGCCGCGCCTGTCGGGCCTCTGCAGCGGCGCCTGCCACGCCTGAGTCCGCCTGTCGGCGGCGGGCGGCGAGTCCGCCCTCTCCGTCGGCGGCGGCGACGGCGGCTGGGGCTGGGGCGAGCGCGGGGGCGGTGAGCAGGACCGCACGGCCGCTCTCTGCCGACACAGCCGCGACAGACAGCGCGGCAGACACTGGCAGCGGCCGGCCTTCCCGGCTGGCGACCCCGCCGAGGCGGCCGCCGGCGGCTGGGTCGTCGTAGACGGCGGCGGCGGCGGCGGCGGCTGGGTCGTCGTCGACGGCGGCGGCGGCGGCGGCGCAGACTCGGCCAGCTCGGAGAACAGTGGCGCGCAGCGGAGTAGCTCTGCCGGCGGCGTGCGCACCGGCTCCGGCGGGCCGGGCGCGTGGGCGTCCACCAGCTGACAGTCGGCATCCGTGTCGGAGCCGCTGTCGGCGTCGGCGTCGGCGTCGGCGTCGGCGTCGGCGTCGGCGTCCCCGTCTGGGTCCGACGCCGGGGACGGGTCTGGTGCGTCTGGTGGAAGATGGTCGGCGGCTGTGAAGCAGGTGTGAAGACAAGCGACTCCCATGCACCTGTAAAACCCACACAGAAAAACGGCACAGGCATACACAGCAACTCAAACGCAAACGAGTTGCAGGACATGTCTCAAACTTGAGCAACATGCACGAATTTGTATCTCCTCAGGCAAACTTTCTAAATTATCGGACACAAAAATGCCGATACTCTAAATATGTCTCACGGCGTGAAATCTATGGCGTAATGTATGAGACCCCGCTTGCAATGAGACTGCACAATCAGCCCACAAAGGCGCTTGCGAATAAAATATCTGAAATGCCTGCTAATGCACTGCATGTATCAACACCAAGCGGTATAAAAATTGGTCAAAATTGCCGTTGAACTGAGTTAATCGATGGTAGGCCAGGTTCACGAACAAGCTCCTACCACAAAAGACCACTACAAAAAAAAAAAAAAAAAAAAAAAATAAGTAGCAGCATGGTGGCGACATCGCTGAAGGACGTCGGTGTGGCCGGAGACGAGCGGTGAGCTCTCCACCGATACTGTTGGTCCTCCACCCTCGGTGGTGATGGACACTTACCCTCGGGTAATGATGGCCATTACCCCTCAGTATCGTTGGCACACAATTCGTCCACAATATTGATGGTCATTCAGCACAGCATTGTCGGTAATTCACTGCGACATTGTTGGCCGTTTACTCTCGGCATCCATGGTTACTTATCATTTATCTCCATGTACAATTCGCTTCTTATTGTAGCTCCTTAACCCTGGGTGTTACGAGCCGCTTTCTCTAACGTTATAGGCTGCTCGGAGCCCCCAGCATAACGGTTCCAGTTAGTCTGACTATCACCACCAATACGGATAGTTTCTCGAATCTCCACCGCCAATAAGCTAGTTGCTCACCACTACTATTGCCGCGAATCCTCGGCACTACTATTATTGAATTCTCACCAATATCACTGTCGATTCTTCACCCCCTACCATTGTCGAAAGCTCAGCCCCTACCATTGTCTGATCCTCACTACTACCATTGTCGGATCCTCATCCCCACCATTTCCGGTCCTTCACCCCACTATTATCAGCTCTTCACCCCACCAATGTCGGCTCTTCACCCCACTACTATAGGTTATTCACTCCCACCGTTATCGGCTTTTCGCCACTAACATTGTCTGATACTCACCTCCAGTGTCGGTACCTCACACTCGCTCCCTCCCCGAAATTGTAGGTCCCCAGCCCCAACGGTGCGGCTTCTCACTCCCAGAAGCAGCAGCCGCTGCTCGCGCCGGTATCGCCCCCTCACCGCCCGAGGTGTCGCTGCGGGCCGGCACCGACGTCGGCACCGTCGGCGCCAGCCGGACCGGACTGTCCAGCTTGGTGATGGGCAGACTCCACCTGGAGACGCAGCGCAGCACCGTGTTGGCGGCGCGGCAGAAGAGCCGGTCGTGCCGCTCCGAGGTCGGACAGCCGCGCAGGAACGCCTGCATCGCCTCGCACGCCCTGGCCTCCAGCAGCGCGTCCCGGCCCGGCCCTGCGGCACGGCCGCGCGTCCGGTCACGTGACGTCTGGTCACGTGACGTCCAGTCACGTGCGTAGTGTAATACAGCGTGTGGTCACAGAACAGGCACGTCTGGTCACGTCAGTGTGATCCTGCTGCCGGTCTGAGAACACACACACGTCTGGTCACTTGCTTGCGATCCCGCTGCTGGTCTGAGAACACACACGTCTGGTCACGTCCGTGTGATCCTGCTGCTGGTCTGAGAACAAACACGTCTGGTCACGTCCGTGTGATCCTGCTGCTGGTCTGAGAACAAACACGTCTGTCACGTCCGTGCGGTCCCGCTGCTGGTTGGTCTGAGAACAAACACGTCTGGTCACGTCCGTGTGATCCTGCTGCTGGTCTGAGAACACACACGTCTGGTCACGTCCGTGTGATCCTGCTGCTGGTCTGAGAACAAACACGTCTGGTCACGTCCGTGTGATCCTGCTGCTGGTCTGAGAACAAACACGTCTGGTCACGTCCGTGTGATCCTGCTGCTGGTCTGAGAACAAACACGTCTGGTCACGTCCGTGTGATCCTGCTGCTGGTCTGAGAACACACACGTCTGGTCACGTCCGTGTGATCCTGCTGCTGGTCTGAGAACAAACACGTCTGGTCACGTCCGTGTGATCCTGCTGCTGGTCTGAGAACAAACACGTCTGTCACGTGCGTGCGGTCCCGCTGCTGGTCTGAGAACAAACACGTCTGTCACGTCCGTGTGATCCTGCTGCTGGTCTGAGAACAAACACGTCTGTCACGTGCGTGCGGTCCTGCTGCTGGCCTGAGAGCAGGCACGTCTGGTCACGTACCGGGGGCCTCAGCCGGGGCGGCGCGGGACGCCGGTGTGTCCGGCCGCGGCCGGGGAGCTCCGACCCGGTACCGAGGCCAGGTGTATGCGGTCACGCCGGTCGGGTCCCAGCTCCCGGTGGTGAGGATGCCCACACATCTGCTGACAGCGCCGCATCGCTGAAAGGGTCTCTCGGTTCTCCTGGGTCTCAGGGAGCTCCGGGGAATCCGGGTTCTCCGGGGTCTCCGGTTCTCCAGGATCTACGGAGGATCAGGGGAATTATGGGGATCAGGGGATCCGGGGTCTTCGGGATCTCCGAGAGATCCGGGCTTTCATGACGCCCTGCAGTCTTGCCATGGGATGGGGCGCACAGCTGATCGCATCCAACTGGCATTGGTTTGGGACGGGGATGCATATCTGATAGCAGCCAGAGGGTGTTGATCAGGGGGAGAAGTGTAAGTCTGACTGCATCTGAATAGATTCAGCCGATCCCGATGAAAACGGATACCTGGATGCCCCATAAAGAACAAAACGCTTGAATGGCGACAACTCAGTAGAAGCAGCTCATCCGATTAATTGGAAACATTCGTCCAGGTGATTTATTGGTGTTGGTGGCACAATCAATTACGTGCATATATCAAGTATTTCGAACATGTAACTGGAAAATTATTCAAATCAGTATGATCAAAATATATCACGCTACCTGGATGAATAAAAGCCACAGCCGGCTTATAGAACAGAGATTAGGATGAGGTCCCCAGGACGAAAAGGAGGCCCCTAAGACGTAGAACAGAGATTGGGAGGTGGCCCCCAGGACGAAAAGGATGCCCCCAGGACGCAAGGAGGCCCCCCAAGACGTAGAACAGAAATAGAGAGGAGCCCCCAGGACGAAAAGGAGGCCCCCAGGACGAAAAGGAGACCCAGAACGAAAAGGATGCACCCAAGGACGCCCCAAAGACGTAGAACAGATATTGGGAGGAGGCCCCCAGGACGAAAAGGAGGCCACCAGGATGAAAATGAGGCCCCCAGGACGAAAAGGATGCCCTTAGGACGGAAAGGATGCCACCGAGACGGGCAAGAAGCCACCAAGGTTAGACGAAAAGGCTTCCAATGGGTGACAGGATATTCTTAATTTGGAAAACGAGGCCCCCAAGACGGAAGAGGATGCCCCTGCAATATAAAATTAAGACATGATAGGGGAGATTTCTCCGGACGCAAGAAGGACCCCAAGACGGGTAAGAAGGTCTCCGTAGGAATGAGAGAAGGCCACCGAGACCAGCCAGATGAAGCCCATATTTTGGAAGAGGAGGACCCTAGAAGAGAAGATCTAGGACAAGGACGTAAAAGCACCCTGCTAAGAGGATAATGAGGCTCCAAACACAGATGAGGAGGCCCCATGGCGTGAGAGGAGGCCCCTAATTTGACAAAGGAGTCACCTAGGAGAGGGTAGGAGTCCCCAGAAATCAAGAGAGTGTCAAAATGGCACGGAGGAAACCAGGATTGCAAAGGAGGCCCCAATACCGGAAGGGAGGCCCCAGAATATGAGATGAGGCCCTAAGACGGAAAAAGGAAGCCAGTGGATATGAGATGAGGTTTCGGAGACGCAAAAGCAGGCCCCAAACGGGTGAGGTTCCACCGAGATAGAAAAGGATGATCCAGAGACGTGGCAGGAGGCACCTAATTTGGAAGAGAACGACACAAGACTGGAAATGAGACCCCATGATGAACGAGAAGGCCCCTAAAATAGGAGAGAACGGCCATTGGATAAGAGAGATAGCTCCCAGGCGGAAAAGAAGGCTCGAAGACGGCTAAGAAGGTCTCCGGGAAATAACAAGGCCACTGAGATAGGAAAGGTTGCCAGTAATTTGGCAGAGGAGGCGCCTGGGAGAGAAGAGGAGTCTACCAGGAGGTAAGAGACCACCCTTAAGATGGGTAAAGATCGAATCCACACGCAGAGCAGGAGGCCCCCAAGACGTGAGAGGAGGCCCCTAATTTGAAAAAGAAGGCATCTAGAAGAGAAATGAGGCCCCTGTCGGACTCGAGAGGAGTCCCTCAAGAAGGAGTAGGTCTCCACGACCAAATGAGGCCCCGAAGACCGGAAAGAGTTCCCAGGAAATGATAGGAGGCCCTTAATATGGGAGTGGTAGCAGGTATGGAAGGAGGTGAGGTTTCCAAAAGTGAAGATCCCTGAAGACGGGTAAGGCTTTGCCAAGATAAAGGATGAGGCCCACGAGGCGTGGCAGGAGGCCCTTAGTTTGGCAGAGAATGCCCCTCGAAGATGAGAGGAAGCCCCATGCCATGTTAAAGGGGCCCCAGAATGCAAGAGGAGGCCCTCCAAGACGGGAGAGGACGATTGAATATGGAGGAGGGTAGGACACACAAGGAGACGTCAAAAACCCGTAAAAAGGCTCTAGGAAATGAGACGAGACCCTTAAGACGCGACAGGAGGCCTATAGTTTGCAAGAAGAAGCCCCTAAGAAATAGTAGGAGTCGTGTCGGGGCACTTTAAAATCACGATATGGGCCCCAAAAGATCCGGCCGGGGCCCCCACAAATTACGCTGAGCCTGGGGGAACCAAAAATTAACGCCCGGACCACGAAAATCATGCCAGGGGCACGACAGGTCGTACCGTGCCCCAACAGTCTCACTGGGACCAAAACAAATGAAACCGGAGCAACGAAAAACAATCGGGACATGGATAATCACTCTGGGGGCTCAACAATGATGGCGAAAGCCCCCAAAACGCATTTGAACCCCAAAAAGTGTCGAGGCCGCTATCGCTCGCGCTAGGATCCAATAAAATGACGTCGGGGCCCAAAGGATCACATTGGACTAAAAAAGTCGCGTCGCAGCCCTTGAAAATCACACTGGAGGCCCAGCAGATCGCGCCGGGGCTCCAAAAGTTGCAGCTGCCCCAAAAATCGATCCTTAACCGGAATGTCACTCTGCGACAAAAACAAACTGCTTCAGTGGCCGCAGTGCTATATCAAAGGGGCAAATGCCCCCTCCATCCTGAGAGGGATAAGCTCCCAAGAATCGTGCCGAAGCCTTAAAAATGCGCTGGGCCACCAAAATTCGCGTCGGTCCACCAAAATTCGCGTATGGGTCTCCAAATAAATACGGTGAGCCCCGGAAAACTCGCTCCGAGGCCCGCAAAAATTGGAACAGGAACCGCCAAAATCGCGTTGGGGACACAGCTAAGTACAACGCGTCCCACAAACTCGAACCGCCCCCCCCCCCCCAAGTATCGCGCTCGGGACCCACAATTCCCATCGGTAGTCCAATCGAGGCTCCCAAAAATTGGCGTCTAGGGCCACACGTAAGCACAGTCTGACCTTAAACACCGGATCGGTATCCGAAAAAAAAATCAAGCTGGAGCCCTCCAAAATAAGGAGGGATTCCAACAACTAAATGCCCAGGTAAAAAAAATAGCTCTGGAGCACCGAACATATTATCAGATGCCTTCACAAATTGCGTACGGCTCCGAAAAACATACCGGATCTCGAACAATCGAGGTGGGATACAAAAACATGGCGCCAGGGGCTCGAATCAGGCCGGGATTCGGACTTTAAAAAACAAATCAGAAAAGATTCACAAAATCGCATTGAGCCCAGAAAGCTGGGGTTGGGTCTTCGGAACCACGCGCCATGGCTCGATAAGTCGCTCTGGGACCTAGAAACATCGCACCGAAGCCACAAAATTGTACTGGTGCCCCACAAGTGTGCGTCAGATGCCCAAAATAAACACATCGAGACCCTAAGAGCACAGCGGGGGCACAAAATACAATTGGCCGTCCAAAGCGCACAGAGTATGGCAAAAAGCGACAGGGCCTCAACACTTGCGTTGCAGCCATAAATAAACATATCGGGAGGTCTAAAAACATACACCGGAAGCGCTCAAGGCACACAGGGGTCATGATAACGCACAAGAGCCAGAAAAAGTGGCTGGGGCCGCAAAAGGCAACATGGTTCCAAAACAAACGAAAAGAACCGGCGCTAAATAAACACATCGGGATCTTCGAAAACGCCTTGACACGTCCAAAAAAAAATCATCGGTGCACAAAAATGCAACAAACCCTAAAACGAGCAGGGGGTTCGAAAATGTTTTAGGCCCCTAACAAAAATGGATTGGAGCCATAATACACAATCATAGACCAAGAAAGACGCAACGGGTCCAAAAAAGAACGCTGAGGCAGGGCCTGGGTTCGGTAGCCAATCTGGGAGGATAGCAGCAAAGATATGAAGTGCATCAAAGCTCAGCGGAAACCGCATTTCATAACTACCAGAAAATGTGGGAAGTAGGAAACTAATGATCGAATTTAATCAATCGACTTTTCGCAGCGAACGCCCATACGAAGCATTCCATCACGTAAAATATGGCGCAAGTCATCATGTGGCAGCAATTAGCAAAACGCAGAAGGCATAAACCGTAGCACGCAGCATAAACCGTAGCATCGCACGAAGTGTGGCGAATGCACCGAATACGAAAGATGGGTGTGCACGTGCACTGACGTTGCCGTCGTGGCGACCGGATGCTATGAACTGGAATGCCTGAAATTGTGAAATTTGATATTTTAAAGTGGTGGGTAATACATTTTAAATTGAAGTTATGGGCCTAATACATTTTCGAAACCCTGCTCGTTTTAGGGTTTGTTGCTTTTTTGTGCACCGATAATTTTTTTTAACGTGTCGGGGCGTTTTCGAAGATCCCGATGTGTTTATTTAGCCCCCGGTCTTTTTGCACGTTTTGGAACCATGTTGTCTTTTGTGGCCCAGCCTCTTTTTCAGGCCCTTGTGCATTCTCATGGCCCCTGTGCGACTTGCGAGTTTGCAGTGTATTTTTTTTTAGAGCTCCCGGTATGTTTATTTAGGGCTGCAACGCATGTTTTAAGGCCCTATCGCTTTTTGGGAGACTCGGTGCGCTTTGGAGGGTTAGTTGTATTTTCGGGCACCGTTGTACTCTTAGGGTCCCGCTGTGTATATTTGTGGCTTCTGACGCACATTTGTGGGGCCCCAGTACGATTTTGGGGCTTCGGTGCGATTTTTCTGGGTCCCAGTGCGACTTATCGCGCCCAGGCGCGTGGTTCCGGAGACCCAACGCCAGTTTTCTGGGCAAAACGCGATTTGTGTGGATCTTTTCTGGGTTTTTTTTAAAGTCCGAATCCCGGCCTGATTTTTCGAGCCTCTAGCGACATGTTTTTGTATCCCACCTCGATTTTTCGAGATCCGGTATGCTTTTCGGTGCCATACGCAATTTTTGAAGGCATCTTGAAAAAATGTTCGGTGTTCCAGAGCCATTTTCCTGACCCGGACATTTATTTGTTGGAATCCCTCCTTTTTGGGAGGGCTCTAGCTTGATTTTTTGGGATACCGATCCGGTTTTTGTGGTATAGGTGTAATTTCAGCAGTGTGAGGTGACTTATCAAGGGATACCAAAAGAAAGCCTTAGAACTGGGTGGTGGAGTTAGGGTTGAAATCCGACCAATCAGAAACCATAGTGGTAGATTAGGCCCCTCCACAGGACAATTTAGTTGATCACTAATTATATTATTTCCAAAGGTCACCTATGACAAAATAGCGGTCGAAATCCAAGGACTTTTTAATGGGCGTAGGTGCCGCCCCCCCCCCTGAAAATCCGTTTGCCCCTCCTGCTCAAAATATAGGTATTCCACTGGTCCCTCAATAATTTTCCGAAACATACGCCCATGGGGCAAAGCCAAGATTGAGGGGACAAATTACCCCTCACAAGCATGCAAAACAACATCCATGCCCCATATAAAATGGGATGAATGATGTTTTTAAATGTATTTTCTTCTAACAAACTTCTTTTCTGTTATTACAGCCTGCATGATTAGAGCTTCCCAGCTTCCATACCTTCTCAACGTCATTTACAAAACGGTACAGCACAGCGAAAACCATGAGCGTGACGGCGTGGAATTTGAAGGTTTTGCATTATGCATACGCTGCCATTGTTGCATTGTTGCATTGTCATTCATGCATTGCTGTTCAATGCTTGTTCTTGCCGTGAATTTATTCGCTGAGGATATATTTTAGCTCGTGTGACAGTTGCCTTGCAACCAGCACCAAATTTTATACAAATAAACAAATTCCTAAGATGGCGCTCAGAAAACCAATGCAATCCACTTCTCGTTGTCACCTTTGCGAAATTGTCGTCCTTGGACTGAAAAATGATCGTTCAAGCTTTGCATATGACATCAAGCTGGTGGGAATAAATAATAGTAGCGATGAATCTAGCTATATTCAGTTAGACTTGGAGGACTTAAAAGTGGGTTGATCAATAGCAGATATCTGTAAGATATGATTAGCACCAGCCCCGCCAGCTCGCTGCAATCTAGAGGCCAGCGGGAAGATTCTTCTGGTCGAGAAAGCATTGAGACGTTGGTTTGTTTTGGCACCTAGGTATTTACCCAAATATTACTTATTTATACCCTGGTATGGCCCAGTTTTCAGCGAAAATGATTAGTGCCATTGCGTTTTGAGTAAATGATGCACCATGCCAAGAACAAACAAAACACCAATATGAAATCATGTTCTCCATTCTCGAACAATAGTAAGAGCCTAAAAACAATATGAGACCCTAACACAATGGAGGCCCCCTTTCGGGGAGCAGGAGGCCCCCTTTCGACCTTCCCCCCACCCCCTGGAAGAATTTCGGGGCGACGCCACTGTTTAAGACATTCGTCGTAAACAATTGAAACGGCCCAATTATGGCGTGTTAGTAGCTCCTTGTCGGTACAAAAAAAACCTGCTAGGCGAAATTTGTGTCGCAGAAAATGCAGCAGCAGTTACATAAGATTTGAACCGTGAGTTTGAAACCACTTAAGCCCTATTCATTTTGGCAAAACTCCAACCTTGTGCACTGCACAAGGCGATGGAGGTTCGCCAAGCATCCAACCTCGCACGGTACGCAGGACGGCATCTTTACCTTGGCTTTCTGGATTTGGAAAAAAAATCAAATTCTGAAGTTCTGAAAGCCCGGGAATAGAATCTGTTTTCCATTGGTGAGAAGCCATGCACTTCATATTTCGGAATGCGTGCATGGAAGATAAGTTCTTCAATGTCGAAAAATGAAATTATTTGAAGAGAAGCTGCAGTTTTCTTCCATAAAATAATGCACCAACAATTTATTACTAGCAATTGGTTATCACCTGAACGAAAACCGACAACAAGAACCCAATGATGTAGTAGTATTTGTTAAGAGAAATACGTTGGCATAGCTCATTGTCAAACAGTACAGCATGCACAGCACGGCACAGCAACGCAGGAGCACAGCATGACAGCGTTATCCTGTCTTGTAGCAGAAAAGAGCAGAGCACACTTTTCTGGGCAGCGCATCGTTCCAAATGTCAGGAATCCAAACTGGGGCTGCTTTTCTTTCAAAGCATATCCACATGTGTCCAGAGGTGGATTCAATAATTGTCATGCGGGAGGGAGCACTTGTCGACCATATCGACCGATGTTCGCCTTCTCCAGGCAACTCATTGCCATGCATCTGCATAGATTGAGTGCCACTGCCACTTACAATGTTTCTCTTCCTGCGTTCCTACATTCTTCCGTATTGTGACTGAAGCACTAAATACAGTATAGCTTATCTTCAAGAAGTCTTCAAAATAAGAAACGATTGTGAATACAGCATCGACAGCTTAGGTCGTTGGGCGCCTCGCTGGTCTCTCCTACACTGGCGAGACAGGGGTCCAGTCGCCTCACGAGCTAGCATAGCCCCCCAGCTGGGAGGCTCAATTGTAAACTGGCCTGATAAGGCAGGGGACGAGCTACCGGGACGGCCGTGTCGGTGCATTGACGGCACGTTAAACTCTTGGTCAAAATTTGCCCTTGAACGAGAATTTATCGATCGGGGCGGAGGAGCCGGGGCTTACGCAACAAGCCCTACTTAGAATATAACTCTGGTCCATAAAACCATCTCAGCAAGAACACCAACTGAATTGCTTTAAGAAATAACAAAAATAAAATCAGAAGTTAAAAAAATGCATACCGAACATTGCTGATCACCTGCAGGTCCGTATGTGTTTTCCTGGTGGCACACCCCACACCCACATCTTAACGACGCCGATCGCGATCCTCCCCTCAGTCAAACGGGTGGGTGCCCCTTGCCGCCAGCACACCAGTGTTTGTCACACGAGATGCAATATGTCAACAGATGGCACGCTTTGCGCACGGCACAAGCTGCCGGCGCGGTGCCGGGACCAGTGTCGACGCCGCGACAAACATCGCTATCTGCCGCCAAGTGGTATGCCGGCGTAACTGGCACGCAGGATAACGACAGATGAGGCTCTGTTCCCGTGGCTCCACTAACCTCCACAAACCTCCACTGGTCGCTCCCGTCGCAAATCCGGTGGAGATTTATCCTCCACCAACCTCCACCAGTGGAGCAAAAGCTCCACCAGCCCAGGAGCAAGGTCGAATTGTGATTTTTCAGTTGAGCTCAATCACGGCGCACTTGCGCCATATATTTGCGCGTAAACAACGTCCTCCATCACACGAATCTCATCTTCATGCATCAACTGAATACCAGGATCATCTTTCGCAAAGGAAATATGAAATTACTACTACAACTATGAACAATAATCAAAGCAACAGACGCAGACCACAAACATCCTTTGTGAGGCCTTTGATTTACGTCATTCGGCCTAAGGGAGATGTTACTTTACCGGCCGGATCCGCCGCAATTCCCGTGCCCATAAGCACTAGCGGATCCAGGGAGGGGCCATTCCGGCCATGGCCCCCCGAATCTCTTAAAAATGGGGGGGGAGGCCTATTGTCTTTTGCCCCCCGAAACCAACTGAAGTAAACTAAATTAAAATGCAGTAACCTTTGCCGAGGTTCAAAAATAGCGTCTGGACGAAAAAATCTCTAATTTTAAAGGTTTTAAAAAAAATTGGAAGCCAATATGGTAGCATAGTACATTCTGACACACATCGAGGGTTCCATGCTGCTCAAGTTCTGCTCACAGCAAGAGTTGACAACATCGGATCTGCCAGTGTGTACACGTGCACGAACGTCGACGTGGTACAAGACGTTGAACGTGAACGTGAACGTTTTGGTACACAAGAAAAAAAAATCCGGTAACTTAGAAACGATGGAGATAGACTGGGGCCCCTACACAGGAAATTATGTTGTCATTAATTATTATTGTAAAAAATGGGTCCATTTGGCAAATAGTGGTAGAAATCCGATGCTTTTAACCAAAAATAGTGGGAGAATGGGCACCCTCCAAATCCGTTCGACCCCTCCCCTGATGTAATTCCTAAGTACGCCACTGGGGGAGGGGGAGGGGGCTGACGCCGAAAACCGGAAGTTGCCCCCCCCCCCCAAACCGGTGGGCTAGATCCACCAGTGCCCAGAAGTACAGCCGTTCTCCCGGCGCCGACTAAAATCCTACTCGAGCCTGATCGACGAGGTCGGGCAAGTTGAGATGAGGAAAACTCAGCATTGGGTAGAGAAGCGCCTCGGGACCGAGGGAACCCGGCGGGTCCAGACACGAGATTATATGCTGTACGTTAAGAAGGCAGCCTGTAACCAACCGCAGAACAGGGGGAGACGATGCTTAACCGAGAGGGAAGAGAGATTGCCTGGTTCATCCCATTGGCGAAAAGAACATCTGTGCTCCCCGCAGTCTCTGAAGAATTTAATTTAATTGAATTTAATTTTACTTTAATTTAATTTAATTTAAGTCAATTTAAATACACAGCAAGAAATGAAGACAAATTTTTGACTTTGTATAACAAGGCATACTATGTACATTGTGTGATCATTTGGACAAACATTTGAAGGGCAATTTGGCCAATTTATGACACAGCGCCAAATGCTTCTTTTTTGTCGCGGAATTCACACCGCTGTCAGCTGATTTCCCCACCAAGCTCCACCGGTCGTTCCCGTGGGCAAGTCTCAACTAGCCTCAACTAACCTCCACTGAGTTCCTTCTGGTGGAGCCACGGGAACAGACCCATGTACACGCCTGCCGCAAGGGCGCTGCTGTCGGCAAACCAGGGAGCGGGGAGCGGGGAGGAGTTGTGGGGCAGCGGGTTCTGGCTCACTCTTTCTACGTGACGCCAGTAATGCTAAACGTACCGAAGCACTGGGGGAGGGGATATGACTAACTTGTCCATTGAAGAAGCTAAAGGCGGTCAAGTCCCGGCTGAGGATCGCCTGAAGAAAAATCAGGGTCCCAGAGACGGTCAGAGACCCATTCACACCGGACGGTTCATAAGAGACGCCTATGGCAGATCCGGTGAAGGCTATGGAGAACCATGGACAAATCTGTTCACCAATTCACCAGCAACCATTTACCTTTCTATTGTTTTTTTTATATACACTTAAAATGCCGCTAGAGCATCCGGAAGGTATGTGAATTCAGCAGACTCCGAAAGGATTGAACTTTAATAAATATCCTCTAGTTGTCATGCCGAACTTAAAAGCTCCCACATTCGCAGACATGCTCACAGCGGCAGCAGAGATTCTGGCAATGAGTTTTAGAGATTGTAGCGGTAGATGAAATGTTCGATGTTTTCTAGTCCCTACATCCACCACTATCCTTTTTGAGACTTAGTTCTGGGATATGTTGTTGTTCATAAGAATGTCATATTTATGTCATACGTGGACGTCTATAAGAAGTGGATTGCACGCAAGAGCCACGAACTGCATGGTTGACATATGATTTCTGATGGTATTTTTGTGACTAATATAATGTACAAAAACTACCTTAATACTGGCGCCTGAGAACAAGGAGACGCTTGAGCTACAACATGCGGAAATCCGGGCCATTACTTTTTCCCAAATATAGGCCACTGGTGTAGAACACAAAATAAACAGGCTCCTCTCTACCGTCACAAATTAAGAACTTGTACGAAACAAATAGACCTTACGGCAACAGTTAAACACTCGCGCATGAAAATCAGAGTGCAGGGATTTTCGACGAGAAAGGAAGACTTCGCATTTACCACCTTTAGCTTCCGCGTTTACTGACTGACATTTCCAGACGTGGGTACGAAGATTTCTTGACGAAAATTCGCCCGCGCCGTCTGACGAATAGCTCGGACGGTCAGCTGCCCAGGGCTCGGGAACAGGAGACGTGCTGACCGCGCAGCACCGGGCAACGAGGACCACGTACTGGTAGGGTTGACTGTCCGCCAGCCCCGTGCCAACAGACCGTACAATGGTCACTCGACTTGTATTTCGGGATGTACGTCCCATCTTGGTAGCACGGCGGGCGCTACGGCCATCCGCATTTCTCGTTCATCAACCGATAAAGCCGGGCGGACCACAGCCGGGGTCAAGCATTGAAGGACACATGGAGACGGCAAAGAAGGCAACGGATCCGTACGCGTACGCAGATTCCTCCCCTTCCTAAACTCGGTGAATCACGTCAGCAGACTGGCAGCTTGCACCCGACACAACCGTATTGTGCCGTACTACGTAGTGCGCCGGGCGTACGGTGTTTTGCACACGCTACAACTGACCGAGCACGTGCTGCGTCTTTGCCGATAAACACACCTGCCACCACTGGCTGGGCAGGGCAGGGCAGGGCATGGGGGCCATACCCTAACCGACTGAAATGGGTGGGGTGGCTAGGCGTCTGAGATTAGTGTAGCTGTATGTTTTAGGTGCTGTTGAAAATAGCGCAGAAGAGATGATGCTAATCGTCACTGACTCAAAGTCGTGGCTGGGTCTGGACATAGTAGGGGACGTTGGAGAGTGGACGTGCATAGGATGTGTCACAATTGTCACATAACACATCCCATGTTATTATGGCGTCGGGCAATCAGAAAATACCTAAAAATAAAAAAGAACCTGTAATAAGTCCAGACGCTATTGACGGTCAAGCAGGCGACTTTGGAGCATGCCAGTAGCGCAAGTCTCATCCCGTCCGGTCGGGTGACGTCATCAGGTGCCGGGCCGCAGCAGGTGCGCCTGTCGCATGTCGAGCGTCGCCAGTAGAGAGCACCATTGACAATGGGAATTTCCCTTAGTTCCTGTCGCAGGCTGAATTAACACGCGCACTGGAGGGGGGAGGGGGCAAAATCCGCCCACCCCTCCGGTTTTTCGTACATAACTCCAGATTTTACCGGTCGATATACGCAGTTTTTGTGTACCTGCTTAAAAGTGTCCGGCGCGTCGCTTAAAAGAAGAAAAACGGAAATCTGCCGAACATTTTTCGAGTTAGGGGCCGTTAAAGTCAAAACATTTCGTAGCGCCACACCACAAAAATCGGCGCTGATGCGCTTCTCGTATATTGGCAAGAGAAGTGTTCTTGGCAACACTAGCGACTTGTTTGATGTATATTGTTATGCTATATAGTTTCAAGGTCATGTTAGATCACCGAGGTCAAGTCAGGTCAAGTTCATGACAGGTTAATGGAACCAAACTTGGTCAACTGGAATGTTGTCATAAATGCAAATGACTGTCATGCGATTGATGTCGCTTTGCATGTTACTCCCTACTAATTTTGAAAACTACTGTTTGTCATTGTGCACCTAAGCGTTTCCATACTTTATTCATGTACTTCACTCCTTTCTTCGCGAAGCTGATTGCGCCGAGCTGCCCGACGGAGCAGTCGGGCGGGCGGCCCGGTTCCGGCAACTGGAACAGGTAACTGACCTGATAAAGTGCTGCTATATAGGTGACCTGAGGTCAAATGCCGGGTCTAGCATCTGTATTGCATCATTAGTAACGTCCAAAACATCATTGATGCCCATTTTGGAGCATTTAAACACAATCACAGCGATCCTTAACAACGACAAGCCAAGCCACGCAAAACAATAAAATTTTGACATATGTGACCTCATTTGACCGTGAAGATATTGATCTAAGGTCATGAAATTCGCACACAATAGAGTTCACTACCGTACCCATCCACCATGCGAATTTCGTTACTCCAGCTTTAATAGGAGCCGAGATCTTAGGGGGGGGCGGATCAGCCCCCCCCCCCTCCAGTGCGCGTAATTTTCAAAGGTCCTCCAAGGCGCGTGTTAAGCTTTCTTGAGCAAAAAAATTCGCCATTCGGGGCTTTGACCATAGCAACAACACAATCCATAAAAGCCAACGCTTTGCCCACGGTACATTTCATCAGAATCTCATCGATACTCTTGGCCAATGGAAACACGGTTTGCACCCGGTACTACTGCGACCGGCGTGCCGACCGCCACCGAGTCGCGGCTGTGCCGTGTGCAGCCGACGAGGCGACCGGCGCCCATTCAGGGCTGTGCCGTGTGCAGCCGACGAGGCTGCCCACGTTACAAACAGCGAGATAGGCCGGGTGGCACTCTACACACGATAGCTTGACTAATCCGCGCACGCTATATAAGCCGCGCACTTTTGTCAGGTGGCATTCTTCGTTGAAGTGAGGTCCGTACAGGTGGGAGACTGTGCTGGAGAAGTCGTTGCGAGCCATCACGGTCCAACCTGACAACATGCCGATAACTCCAGGTAAGCGCGCCGCCGCCAGCGCACTGGAAGGTAAGCCGGTCTCAATGGAGCCGCCGTTTCGTCAGGTACATCTTCTAGAGAGTGGCAGAACCATGTTGTCGCGTGTCGCGGCCATAGTAAGAGCAGATTCCGAGGACATGCTCCTGGGGATGAGTGGTCTAGGGGTAAGATGCTCGTCTCACAATCCAAAGGTTGTGGGTTCGAGTCTCACCTGTCGCTACTCTTCGCCCGCGACCAATCGGCGTGAGAGATTGGCGACGCCACATGACTCAACGGTCGACGTGTCGTAAAACCAATAATCAACATCAACAAAGAGGACATGCTCCTCGCTCTTCCCCCCCCCCCCCCAAAGAAAAAAATACTGGAACCGAGCCATTTTCCTTATTTCAAATATTTCTTAATCAGCCTAAGTATATTTAATAAAGCCATTCCCGTCAACCGATATAGTCCTTGCACCAAACATTTGCTTCCCTCCATCCGCACACTTGCACTGTCTGTGCGCCTTGAGACGTCCTTGGGAAGCGATGACCACACGGTGACTAAATAGCCTGCTGAGGTAGAATAAAGGCAGCCAGGTCCGTGACAGTCGGTCACCATCTACCCTTCTGCAGTGGTCGCGTGCCTGGTGTACCTCTGACTGGGCTTGGTAAAATTAAAACATGGGCCACGTTTTGCTACACTGACTACGTATCGCTGCGAGGAGCGGGGCGGAGCGCTGTCCCAGACTCAATTTTTTTTCGGTAGCGCAGTAGCTGGCGTTGGGGACAATTTGCTGTCACTTGTTGTTGTCATGGCGACAATTTGCTGTCACTCAGGCGACTTGTTTTTCGACGCATGGTCAGCTGGGAATGCCGCTGCCCGGTGGCAGAACGACGCCGCGTGTTTGTGATCGGGAAAAATGGGAAGGTTACTACGCGCGAGAAGCGGCCCGAAAATGTCTCGTATGACGTGGTGACCATCGCAAAATTTCGTTCATCTAGTGTAATTGTTTGGGCAGGGGATGAGACCTCTCCCCTGGCTGCGCCTCCGATTGCGTATCTTTTGATTTATAATTATTCAAGTTATTTTAGTGTTCTAGTTGTAGTGGTTTTCAATGCACTTTACAAGTTTGCACCGATCATTTTGTCCCCGCTCTTGTGGTGCTGTACGAAGTTCGCATTTTTCATCCAGCATATTGCATAAATGGCTGGATAAAATGTAATGAGGCTCTGCGCAGATATGGGAACATTTTCGAAACATGTGAACTTTTCGCATGAATCTTGTTGCCAGGTGAGGTTAGCGGAGAGGTCACTTATCTGGGAACGTGTTCTCAGGTCGTGAACATGTTCCGGCGGATTTTCGCAGATTTCGCACTTTTTCTAATTTGGACCCAAATACATGGCGATGAATGATACGCTTGATACATGATAAACTTACGAAATGCGCACCACCGTGTCCAACATTTAATGGAAGTCCAGGTGGCATGATCCTATGTCGTTCTATAATATTAATAGCGTCCTATAGCGTAGCATAATAATCAACGTAGGGTCAACATGGGATTCGAAATTTTGGGGCCCAAAGCAATTTTCAGCGATGCGGGATAAACATGACCGCTTAATCCGAAATTATCACACATACGCACCATAGAACCAGTCTTGACTCACGTTGACATCATGTGCCTGTGTTGACCTGGTCGGTACAGTTCAAAGGTAAATTCACTAAAGGTGATCGAAACTATTTTACAGGGTAACTTTGGGTGCTGAATTTGAATTCAGATTGTTACCCTTTAGGGCTCACTACTATACATTTGGGACCCAAAAACCAAAGCCACATATTGACCCTCCGTGACTTAACTTGATATGCACAGGAGCACGTTCATGCTATTGTATCATGGTACCCTCAATGGACTTCAACCTGAATGAAAAACACGGTAATACTTATCTCATAAGGAGATCATGCATATCTTGCATTCTATTTGGATTAAATCTTGAAAAGTGCGAAGTCTGCGAAATCCGCCAGAGCAGATTCCCGAAGAGTCGTCACAGGTTAACTAACAGAACCTGACATAACAAGTTTTACACCAAAGGCTTCGCAATGAATGTCCGCAGATGTGCGTATAAGTTGGGCTCGATGCCTCCCCTGGGCCACCGAAAGTGGCAAGATGCCGAAGTCTTGCGCCGGTTAACCATCGCCCGTGAACGACATTTCGACACGTTTGCGAGAACAGGGCGGTGTTACCCCTAGAGCACTTCCATGTGAAGGAAGCGAGCCGCATGCGACGACAGTCCACGTGTTACGCCCGGAGTTTTATCAGCTCACGATTAATGCCGGATTTATACTTTTTGGGTCACTGGTGACCTCTAATATCACTTCAAGTCTGTTTTGCAAAAACAAAAGTTCAAGTTTTATTTTTATCATTACCTGTGTAGCAGCGGAAGCAGATAAGCGCTGGGTGTGTTCACCCGTGCTTATCAATATCCCGGGATACTAGTCATATGTGATTCATTATAATTCACTGTTAGGTGAGGAGCAAGGTGAGGATGTTAACAAAACCTTTTCATTTCATTAATAGTGCCTGGAGACACCATTTTGTAATGCCCGGGGGCAAACATAGAAGCCTATAGTTAAGCCGTAGGGTGCACATTAATCGCATAATTACTCCTAACCCCACAAAGGTCATCTGGCGTCAAGTTAGGTCATTGATGTAGAATAACCTTGGAGAGATCAGTGAGGCATTTCAGTTGCCTATAACTCTACCACATCTATCATTGATGATTCGGGGACAATAAGTTTGATTAATTACAGAGAACTCGTAATTCGATGGAGAAAAAAAGATCCTGGATGTTTCCTCTATTTACGAGAGTCGACTGTTACTAGATGACCAGCAGTCGATTGTTCCTAGATGACCAGCAGTCGATTGTTCCTAGGTGATCAGCAGTCGATTGTTCCTAGGTGAACAGCAGTCGATTGTTCCTAGGTGAACAGCAGTCGATTGTTCCGAGGTGAACAGCAGTCGACTGTTCCTAGGTGACAAGCAGTCGATTGTTCCTAGGTGAACAGCAGTCGATTGTTCCTAGGTGAACAGCAGTCGATTTTTTCACGTTTCGCCTGACTGCTTGGCTGGTCTTTTTAGAACATGTTTATTTCACTGTTTCTTGTCTGTTCATTTTGGTTCAATTTGGCCACATCAATAGCACATCAGAATATTATGGCCGTAATTGTTCTGCTTAATTTTCTCATATTGCGGCGAAGGGTGACCAATATCCACACGATGGCAAATTTTAACCTTGGAGCTTCCAGAAGCCAATGGGCCAATGGGCCAATTTGGCTGGAGGAAGCTTCAAATGCACTCCGCAATTTGAACTAATCCTTATTCGGGAGTAAGGATTGCTAAAAATTGCTTTAAAAAATTGCTAGAAATTGCTAGGACTAGCAATCTCCAGACTTCTAATCTCGCACTCTGTAGCACAAACAGGAGACGAACGGTGAGACGTGGTCTCCAGAGGAAATTGCCTGAATGCTCAATTTCATTCATCACTTCCTTCCAGAACTTGGCGACAGTGTTCTCACTTCAGATGACCCATTATCTCGCCAGCAGGAAGCATGGTGTGATCGGGTGTAGAGGAAGCGATAGATGATCGGGTCGGAGCAGTCCTGTTGTAATGCTATGAACACGCCGTGACAGTAGTGTGTCTTGCACTTCATTTGCCGGTACAGGTCCTTGATAGGGAGCTTTTTACGCCCATCATTCACACCAAAATTTAGGAGTATAAACTAAAGCTAACGCGTGTCGCATTCAAAAACTAAAAATATGCATCCACAATATACACCCACATTATGAATACATCCATGAACGCGCATCGATATTTTGTGTCCCGTCCGTCTCGTTCCTTGGCTGCGCTACGGTATCTTGGCATGAATTACCGTGAGCTTAGGTATTTTTTAATAAACGCCAGACGGGAAGATAATTACATTTCCCCGATGATTATCGGACAATCTCCGAGTTACCATATATACCTTGACCTTTCTCGTATCTAGCGCAAACAAAGGAATTAAGCGCATGTTCAACTTCATGTTTGGACAAGTGGAGCGAATTTCAAAGTTGTTTCATCGGCGCACAAGATCAGTGCACGCAACAGTGTGTGCTTCGTGGCGCCACACACGTTCTGACGCGGAACCGAGCGGCATAAATCCCAGATAACGAGACCTACATGCTCGGCATGTAATTCGATTGCTCAAAGAAAATCAGTCATCACGAAACGTGCTGGAAATGCACCCCCAATGTATGTATATTTTGTATGCACGTTTTAAAAACCATCCACATATCCATAGTTTTTCATGCGCTCCTGTCATCCGATAAAAAAACGAGGATATCATGGCACAAAAAGTGTAACAGCTCACACTTATACACTAGTTATTATTTGGGCGGTTCACATATACGGGTCATACCACACGATTTATAATCCTAATCTAAAAAGATGCTTCTCACGACTATTCTTAAGAATGTGTCGAACAATGGTGCCTTAAAGCTTAGTGAAAATCGCTATTGTCCTCGCAATGCCATGAATGCTACAAAGAGCAATGACTGGTTTGTTTTCTTTCAGGCGACGAAGCATGCCGCGCTGACGGCAGTTGCTGCAAAGAAGGCACGTGTTGTGCCACTGGAAACTGCTGCAAGGACGGCCAGTGCACCTGCACAGATTGCAACTGCAAAAATAAGGGCGAGAACTGCTGCAAAGCAGGAACCTGTTGCCCCAGTGGTGACTGTTGCAAGGATGGGAAATGCGCGTGTGAGCATTGCAATTGCAATAAGTGCGAAAATTGCTGCACGGCAGGAACATGCTGCCCTGATGGAAATTGTTGCAAGGATGGCAAATGTTCGTGTGAGAACTGCAACTGCAATAAGAAGGGTGTAAACTGCTGCAAGGAACGTACTTGCTGCGCCACTGGAGACTGTTGCAAGGATGGCAAATGCACATGCGATAACTGCGACTGCAATAACAAGAAGGGAGGATGTTGCTGCAAGGACTGCACGTGCTGCCCCAACGGTGACTGCTGCAACAAAGGAAGCTGCAGCTGTCGTAACTGCAACTGCTCGGCTGCTACGGGCGACTGCGGCTGTGGCTGTGGCTCCAAGGGAGGCTGCGGCTGTGGCCCTAAGGGAGGCTGTGGCTGTGGCTCCAAGGGCTGTAGCTGTGGTTCCAAGGGAGGATGTGGCTGTGGCTCCAAGGGCTGTGCCTGTGGTTCCTCAGGCTGTGGCTGTGGCTCCAAGGGAGGCTGCGGTTGTGGCTCAAAGGGAGGATGTGGCTGTGGCTCCTCAGACTGTAGCTGTGGCTCCAAGGGAGGCTGTGGCTGTGGCTCCAAGGGAGGCTGTGCCTGTGGCTCCTCAGGCTGTGGCTGTGGCTCCAAGGGAGGCTGCGGTTGTGGCTCAAAGGGAGGCTGTGGCTGTGGCTCCTCAGACTGTAGCTGTGGCTCCAAGGGAGGCTGCGGCTGTGGCTCCAAGGGAGGCTGTGCCTGTGGCTCCTCAGGCTGTGGCTGTGGCCCCAAGGGAGGCTGCAGCTGTGGCTCCAAGGGAGACTGCGGCTGTGGCTCCAAAGGAGGCTGTGGCTGTGGCTCCAAGGGAGGCTGCGGCTGTGGTTTCAGGGGAGGCTGTGGCTGTGGCTCCAAGGGAGGCTGTGGCTGTGGCTCCAAGGGAGGGTGTGGCTGCGGCTCCCCAGACTGTGGCTGCGGTTCCAAGGGAGGCTGCGGCTGTGGTTCCAAGGGAGGCTGCGGCTGCGGCTCCAAGGGCTGTGCCTGTGGTTCCTCAGGCTGTGGCTGCGGCTCCAAGGGAGGCTACGGCTCCAAGAGAGGCTGTGGCTGTGGTTCCTCAGGCTGCGGCTGCGGCTCCAGGGGCTATGGCTGTAGCTCGAAGGGAGGCTGTGGCTGCTGAGGTGGCATGTGCTCGGGGACGCGGCCAGGGGAGACACCAGGCGTCGTGCTACTCCCCTGCCAGCGGGGACGGTATCCTGTGGTGTTGTCAGGGTTATCGCAGCGCTGATTAAACTGTATGCTTCGGGTCTCTCGTAGCTGGCTATCAGACTGGTTAGGTCATCCAGCTGATGGCCTGGACCTTGGCGACCAACAAGCATTTGTGATCCGACTGGTCATTGGTCGAACATTGACGTAGCTGAATTATCGGTACTGTAATTGTGCTTGCGCCCTATTCATACTGATATCACGATGAATAAGACATGTAGTGAAAATAAATGTGGAGCACCTACTATGAGATGCGTCTATTTGAGTCATTTCGAAGTGAGGTCCGAAATCGGCTCAGCCGGACGGCTGGGAGGAAGGTGTATTTTATGTCCGACAGTAGCGAACAACGCGGATATGAATGTGCATTGCCCACGCGCGATTGCACATTTCTTCAGCATCTTATCAGCATCATCCTTTTAATCGAAATTCAGCGCATAATTAATGTATGGTTATGATTGACTTTCATTGAGAAGGTTCAAACAAGTAAACGCATGGCCTAATGCTCAGGCCACGATACAACCCTGAGGGATCCATAGCACAACGGGCCACAATTAAATCCCCCACCAGGATAAACAACAGAAATCTTAGAATAGTATAATCAGTCACGACAGTAATGCTTGCTGGAGTAACGACGCAACCCGAGCGAGACCAGTCCCGTTCATATATTACAGAAGTTCACCTGAGCGACCCGAACCGATCTGACCCGACCCGACCCGATCTGACCCAATTCGACCCGGTCCAGCCTGAAATCCACGCGTTTGAAAGCTTCCTAAAGTTTTTGTTGGTATCCACTCTGAACGGCACAGCTGACCAGCTCCGTTACTACCCCCACCAACCGTCACCCGGGACCAATGACCCAGACCAGCTCCGTTACCACCCCCACCAACCGTCACCCAGGGCCAATGGCACAGATCAGCTCAGTTACCACCCCCACGAACCGTCACCCGGGGCCAATGGCACAGACCAGCTCCGTTACCACCCCCACCAACCGTCACCCGGGACCAATGACCCAGACCAGCTCCGTTACCACCCCCACCAACCGTCACCCGGGCCAATGGCACAGATCAGCTCCGTTACCACCCCCACCAACCGTCACCCAGGGCCAATGGCACAGACCAGCTCAGTTACCACCCCCACGAACCGTCACCCGGGGCCAATGGCACAGACCAGATCCGTTACCACCCCCACGAACCGTCACCCGGGGCCAATGACCCAGACCAGCTCCGTTACCACCCCCACCAACCGTCACCCGGGGCCAATGACCCAGACCAGCTCAGTTACCACCCCCACCAACCGTCACCCGGGACCAATGACCCAGACCGTTACCACCCCCACCAACCGTCACCCGGGGCACATGGCACAGACCAGCTTCGTTACCACCCCCACCAACCATCACCCGGGGCCAGTGGTCTCGCGAGTCGAACATTCCACCGACTGGCCGACTGGTCGACTGGCCGAGTGGCGTTGCACACGGCACTACCAACATACGCAATCGTCTCGCCTTCGACTTCCGTGCGGTCAACCACGTCGGCAACTCGTGAATTGCACTCGGCACAGCTACCTACGGCAATACTGTGTGCTACCTCGCGAATCACTCTGCACCCGCTACACTTGGCGGTGCACGTCTGACAACCCATAGACATGCAACAGCATGACAACACGTGTCACAAACGCAGCAGCGCACGGCCGCTTTGCACCCAGCACTGCCGAACGTCAATCACCACTTTGCACCCGGTACTGTAATGAAGCGAACTTTAGACTCCTCTTTCGCAATGCGTTTGGCTCATATGTGTCATCAAAATGACCTTGTTGTCGACGTGCCCCTAAACATCATATGTGTCCCGGCTCGTCGAGTCCAGTCATGAACGCTCCGAGCGGAAGCCGTCGCATGTCTGCCGGCGCTGACATCGGCAACTGATGCCTCGATTATCGGCTGTGGCCGGAGGTGTTCCTGTTCTCAGCGTCGACGGCCGGCCGGCGGATGCTGTGCCGTCGACGGCCGGCTGCCGGATGCTGTGCCGTTGCGCCATGACACAGTGGCAAGTCCTCGCGCCGTGTCACCATTGTGACACCCACCGGCAGCGGTGGAAAAATTACCATTTTTGGACATTTGGCCGTCCAAAGAAATATACACTCCCCAAGAAATCCACTCCTTGCATTGCCAAATATCAGATGAAGGGCTAATGCATAACAAGCAATCCCGGCTAGTTCTCCCACTATCAAATAGTGATACTTGTTAGCATAGCCCACAGAGCAGCATGCTCTATGGGTTATATGGTGACCTATGGCTAGTAGTGAAAATGAGATCCACTGTAGTTCTAGTAATCCTTAACTTGTGCAACCATTTTGGGTCCTTGACACAACAACTTGGCAATATCATTGAGAATAATGTACATTGGTTATTTTAGGTGATCATCGGAGCTGGAGAAACATTCAAAGAGAATGCAAGGAGCAGAACAGAAGATGAGATGCGCATGATATTTGAAGAATGACAGCTTACCAGCATACAGAATGGAAGCCAAAGTTGGGATTCCCATGCATACAGCCTTAACAACATTGAACATGTTTAATATAATGGTGCAACTCATGTGTGCAATTGCTTGGTACAAGTGAATAAATAAACATCCGTGCCTTCCTTCGTACATGTTCCATTCATGAAAAATGCCCTGACCAGAAGAATAAGAGGCCAAAACCAGAAAGAGAACTAGAGTAGGCCATACACAACTTGTGGTTAGAGAGGCATGGTGGGAATACTTTTCTCAATAGCTTGGTAGGTGCAAGTCATGCTTGGCCACAACATAGTTTTTTTTATGAAGTGAGAGGCAAAAAAACAACAACAACAAAAATGGTTCTCAGTGTAGGATGGGATGGGTGCACCCAAGAATGTCCTGAAACACTTTATAAGAACACAATTAATGTGTATGAATGCATGTTTAGGTGCATTGGAGGGATGACAAACCAACAGGAGTACAAATTTATGTATTCAGAACCTGAAAATAAGCAGTCATATCACCAACTCCAAAGCATTTGTCTGCTAAAAATGATTATTCCTTTTAAAAAATCAAACTATTCTGTCCAAACAGGAACAAAACAATCAGAAACCTTCATCTATTCCAGGGCCACCAATGAATGAAGATCCTAGGTAGGTATGTTGTTGTTGTTATGGGGTTTAGGGGCCATCAACTGCCTAGGTTATACAGCGCCCACTAGGTAGGTATGTCACTGGGTGCATATGCACTTGCATGGGGATTCAGATATACCTAGATACACTGGCGGATCTAGCCCACCGGTTGGGGGGGGGGGCAACTTTCGGTTTTCGGCGTCAGCCCCCCCCCCTCCCCCAGTGGCGTACCTAGGAATTGCACAGGGGAGGGGTCGAATGGATTTGGAGGGTGCCCATTCTTCCACTATTTTTGGTTAAAAGCACCGGATTTTGACAACTATTTGGCAAAGGGGCCCATTTCTTAAAATAATAATTAATGACAACATAATTTCCGGTGTAGGGGCCACAGCCTACCTCCACCGTTTCTAAGTTACCGGAGTTTTGTTCTTGTTTACCAAAACGTTCACGTTCAACGTCTTGTACCACGTCAACGTTCGTGCGCGTGTACACACTGGTGGATCCGATTTTGTCAACTCTTGCTGTAAACAGAACTTGAGCAGCATGGAACCCTCGATGTGTGTCAGAATCTACTCTGCTACCATATTGGCTTCCAAACAATTATAAAAAATACCTTTAAATTTGGAGATTCTTTCATTGAGACGCTATTTTTTAACCTCGGCAAAGGTTACTGCATTTTAATTTAGTTTATTTCTGTTGGTTTCGGGGGGGGGGGGCAAAAGACACTATGCCCCCCTTTTAAGCGCTTCGGGGGGGCAAAGACACTATGCCCCCCATTTTAAGCGCTTCGGGGGGGGCATGGCCGGAATGGCCCCTCCCTGGATCCGCTAGTGCCCAGGTAGGACTTACCTACCTAGATTTGTACCTAAGTAGTAGGTAGGTAGGTACGTAAGGAATTCAATTTCAACAACTCAATTAAGCCTAATTGCCTACGTCGGCAATTCCTTTCACAGCCCTTACTATGATATGAGGAAAACTATGCATTCTTAATGCATGGAAAAATTAAGCAAGGTATTCATTAGTTTTGCTAAAAGTATGCACTATTATGTAGGTATGTTATTCACTATTATGTAGATAAATGTATGGACTCTACTATATTGGGTTTCTAGTCATTATACACTCCCATTTTTTAGCAAACCCAAAAATGATACACTCCAGTCCAAGACTGAGAAGTGAAAATCCAACACTGAACACCCGTGTCAGTGTGGCCGAGTGGTGTGTGACTGGCCCTGGTCAGGCAGTCGTCGCAGGGGAGCCGAGGGGGATCAGTCGCGGCTGAGCGGCAGAGGTGAGCGGACCGCCTGATTGGACGGTGGACGGCCGAAGCGCCGAGAGGACCTTCGAGTCGTGGGACGTCAACGGAGCTATCAGGACACTAACTGGTTAACGACACGTGTCGGCGTCTGCCGGCTGTTCTCTGTTGCACGTGTTGCACCTGTTGCACGCCAAACTGTTGCCGTCTTGCTCATCGTCCGCCCGGTCAATACAATGGCAAGTAACTGCCATTGGGTTTGCGAACCAATTGTCGCGGAGCGAGACAAACCCTGGACTACCGCTGCCGGGCGAACCGAACCTGCCCACAGTACACTTAAACACAAACCCACCAATGACCAACAGGGGAATCACCTCGTGCAGTCGACACTCGTGCGCCCGCCGTGCCCGCCCACACCGAGTGGAAACTGCGCGGCCGGCGCCGTTGCACACGCCACGAACAGCGACAGCGTGCACACGCCACGAACAGCGACAGGCCGGGCGGCACTCTGCACCCGATGGCGTGACGTCACGTTTGGTATATAAACGGGCGGCCGGCGCGGGGCCACGTTCCGTGCAGTTCAGACCTCGGACCGTTCAAGCGCAAGAGCGTGCAGCGAGAGATCGCCCCCTGGCAGCTGCCGAGACACAGCGCGACACCATGTCGACCAGACCCGGTAGGCACGACAGTTAGTTAGTTATTGTGGTTTAGGGGCGCAACGACTGCATAGGTCATATAGCGTCCATGCACGACAGCATCCGTGCATTGGACGACGGACGGTGTCGGTGGAACGGCCGCCAACTGTGCATGGGAGCAGCGAAAACAGTCCAGGCGAAATTGATCACTTGGAAAATGGGGGAATTTCGGAATGTGTTTCTTCAACCGGGCAAATGCCAAATGCCTCTGTGGAAGCGCCAAACTCCGCCGCCCTCAGAGTCGAACTAGACTGAAACAGGCTCAAAATCAGGTTGACGTAACACCAAGAGCCGTGTTGGATTTTGTTGACTTGATGACGGACAAGATAATGGTGAACAGGATAAGATGTTGACTCCATGGCAGTTGTATGAGCTTTTATGTCTTTATGTCTTTATGTAATAAATGTGAGTGCTTCGAGGTACCGTAGAAATGCAACGATCTAAATAAAATCACACAAAAATAAGCTCTTTATGTAATTTGTCTGATCTACGGATATCAACAGTAATATTTTTTTTTTACAGCTGAACATATACCCCAAATGCGTCGAGCAGTGGCCAAAAGATTCGTAAAATCGTTATTATCTTCGCAATGTCATGAATGACACAAATATCAATTGATTGGTTCGTTTTCTTTCAGACGACGAAGCATGCCGCGCTGACGGCAGTTGTTGCAAAGAAGCCACGTGCTGTGCCACTGGAAACTGCTGCAAGGACGGCCAGTGCACTTGCACAGATTGCAACTGCAAGAACAAGGGCGAGAACTGCTGCAAAGCAGGGACCTGTTGCCCCAGTGGCGACTGCTGCAAGGATGGGAAATGCGCGTGTGAGCATTGCAATTGCAATAAAAAGTATACAAATTGTTGCACGGCAGGAACATGCTGCCCTGATGGAAATTGTTGCAAGGATGGCAAATGTTCGTGTGACAACTGCAACTGCAATAAGAAGGGTGGAAACTGCTGCAAGGAAGGAACCTGCTGCGCCGCTGGGGACTGTTGCAAAGATGGCAAATGCGCATGCGATAGCTGCGACTGCAATAACAAGAAGGGAGGATGCTGCTGCAAGGACTGCACGTGCTGCCCCAACGGTGACTGCTGCAACAAAGGAAGCTGCAGCTGCAGCAGCTGTCACTGCTCAGCTGCTACGAGCAGCTGCGACTGTAGCTGCTGAGTGTCCACGGGAACTCGGACAGGGAGGCGCCAGGTGTCGTGCTGCTTCCCTTCCAGTGATCACAACGTGATGCGGAGTCGCCACGGTTGTGGCACTGGTGACTGCATGCTGCATGTGTGCTGACCATGACCGGCCGTCAGGCGATCAGTGACCATTTAGTCGCAGGTGACCAAGGCGGTCATTGCCATGGTCTAACATCTGATCTGTGTCACTGTACAGGTTTACGTGTCCGAAGTCAACTGAGAGAGCTCCACTGCTAAACAACCGAGGAGCTGGGGCTGTAGCTTTGTGTGCTTTGGGAGGGCACTCCCCCCCCCCCCCATATTGGCTTTGTCCTGTCAATTATTTCAACTTTTGGTGTGGTACCCTATGTGGTGTGGTATGCCACCCCCCCCTCCCACACACACACAAAAAAAAATATTTCGGTCCGCTCATTGCCTTCATGTATTGTGCCCTCTCAATCATTTTCAGAAACCTACGCCTATGCGAGGAACATCGGTATTGTGCGTGGTTTTGAAGTTCACCCATGCAGGCAGATGAGGTAAATAAAATGCGTACGAATATGGCCACATGCTGATGCAACAATATATTGGAATAATATATTGTGAAACAAAGATGCTCAAAATATATTTACTGTGGTTCGTTAGTTAGTTATTGTAGTTTAGGGGCGCAATTCATGTTGTCGGAGGAATGTGAGAATGCATAAAATGCCAGCGTATTTACGAAAAATGCAAGTGTCACTTCGGTCTCGCAATTTCTGAACATATTTTCACTTCAGGGAAAAAATGTGACAAAGATAGTGCAATGTGCACTTTTTGGAAGACTATCGTGCACCACATGTTGAATTATTGGCGCAAAGGACGCCGAATATAGCACCGTATCCAATGACACTTGGGAATTATCTCTTTTGGCAAAACGTACGCCACAAGGGCAAGTGAAATCAAGCGTGCGATCGGCTATCAATGAAATTGGCAATCGTGTTCTTGCAGATCGTGAAGATCCTGATTGAAATTTGTAAAATAAAACGAATCAAGTTCACCTGTAGTGGGCAACTGTGAATGCACCAGATATCAAGCAACGGAATTAATGGCACCAGAGAAAACCAATGTTTCACCACGGACCCGGTAACAACCGTATTACTTCATTTTTGTAATATTAATTCGTGCCACAATGGTTGTGTTTCATCTCACGTACCCTACAATTTATGCATGACATGTCTAGAATTGTACGATTTCATCTGCGAATGGGCGTAAAGCACGTGGATGAAATTATATGGTTTGAGCTTATGTGGTAGGAACAACTACCAGAAAGATTAAAACATTATATATTATTCACTACACGTGAAAATACCAGAGCTCACATGTCGTATGAGAAGACACGAGATTTCACCATTCCCAGTTCATAGCACACCGTGCGTGCAATGAGACACGGCGTAAGAACAGCGGTATGACCAAGGAAGCCATACCACATTACCCCACTCCGGAGCCCGCATTGTGGCATCTCGAAAGCACCCTGCGACTAAGCGAACTCATCATCTACCCTCCGGCGGATTGGGTGCCACCTCGATGGCATGGTGCCACCCAAGCTATAGAAAGGTGAACGCTCGCTTCAAAAGGGAGACGCTAGAGCACCATCAATTCTATAAACGAGTCGACCAATAGCGTTTGACGACCTCCACCGATCGTTGCAATAGTAAAGGCCGTCGGACAAAACTTTGGAAGGTATTATCCATATATTATTCCATTTTTCGTACTAATTTTCTACAAAGGCATTCTTGCTACTTTAATCTTGATCTTGAATACTACTTTATCGCAATGTCACCGCTGATAGGGAAAACAATTGGTATTTGTGTGGATGTCACCGGTTTCGCCGCACTAAAGACAAAATGTGTTTGTTTAGACCGACGGAGGTCGTCAAACGCTGATTGGTCGGCTCCAGCGTCTCCCTTTTTATTGGCTACAATGCTGGAGCGCACCCCCTGCCACCCATGGGCATAATCTCTGGGGAGTTGGGGGGCGGGGGGGGGACATGTCCCCTCCCCAATGTTTCCCAATCTTAACCGCTAACCCTACGGCGTTGACTGGAAAAATTGGTCTAAAATCGGCTTGTCTATATAATTGCATGCCGCTCCTGTACCCATGATGCCAGCAGCTGTACTAATTTTATCGTTGCGTACCGGGCGACGAGCCACTAGATAATTGGCCACGAGCAAGAGCTAGGCCTGCAACATCTCCCAGTGGTCGAATCCTGAGGCCACGCTGGGCACACAACCTCACTACTTGTTGTATATGGATTAGGCGCTTGGCGATCGTGGCATTGCTATGCATGCTCAACGTGCTAGGTGGGCTGCAAACTTCTACATGTATGTTCATGATGTGCCGCGGGATTTTCCAAGGCGGCGGACACTTCGGAGGGCGTGGCGTGTATACGACAGCAGCCGAACATGTCGCCGTGTCATCACCTGACATATGGCGGGCATCTGGACGACTATATTTGTCTGAGTAATTATAAAATTGTGCTCACAATGCGCACAATGCTAATGTGCACCCTACCAACTGGTAATGCCATGAGCAAGTTCAAACTAACATTACGTAGTGCAACATTGTTCCACGACAGATGGACCAGTGACTTTCACCCCCATCTCTCATATTTTGATGAAGTGCTGCTGCCAGAAGTCATACGCGCTTCTAAAAACGCAAATATCACTGATAGCCTGTAGCAAAAAAAAGAAGCAAAAGTGGCACTTAACACTCGCACGTCCAGCGGTCCGCGCCAACTTCGCATGTCCGGGGGGCAGATGTCTGCCCCCTAAGATCTCGAGAACTATGCTAGGTAGCGACAAACGGAAAACGGCTTTGGATAGCTGGTGACAAGCTCTATCGAAAGTATTTCGGTCATTTTCTCACTCAGGTCAATATTTAGGTCACTGGGTCATCATGTCAAATTCGACCAGATCGGGTGGGACCCTCAGATATTGGCACATATCTCAGGACCTGTAACATATAGAAACAAACTGCAAATGCTATTTGACAGCCCTTGAAATGTGCTATTGACATATGCTGTGTAATTTAAGGTCAGGTCAACAGATGGGTCACCGAAACAATGACCTCAGGTCAAGGTCATGGGGTAGAGCAGGGAGGTGATGTAATATATAAATCGACACGTCTTGGCGATACAAGTACAATGATGGTAATTTCAGCCTTCTAGCTCAATGCATTGCAATATAGTGCACAGAAATGTGCTAGTGATTTCAGGTGACCTCAGCTGACCTTGGTGGGGCCACTGAGCAAAAATGTCAGCGATAGCATTGCGAATAGCTTCCAACTACACGCCATAACGGTTGGAGGTCATTCCGAGAGCAAATATGTAACCAGGAAACATTTGTATATTTTTTCCATAGGCCTATAATGGGTAAGCCATGGCCACGACCTGACCTCAGGTCAACGCTACGAAAAAACCGTGATATACATATTATAGACCCTGAAGGTCATGCCGTGATATAAGTTTGAAATCAATCGCCCAATTATTGTGGGAGTGATGCCACCTAGAACTCGGAGGGACGTCAGGTCACTTCGCCTGACCTGGTGACCTGACTTGAGATGACCCAGGGTCAAAAATTTCGGAGGATATGCGGAAAACACCAATGAGTAGCCATGCGAGGTTTGGCTTTGCTAACCCGATTAGTATGGCGGCAAAGTAGGAAAAACCGCAGGGGGGCAGATATCTGCCCCCCCCGGACGTGCGCGGGTTAATGATGTCGAAAAGAGAAAGTTATGTTGAACAATCGTCATTAAGTGTGGGCCCCCAATACAATTTCAGCATTTCAGCGCACTGTGTGTTGGTATGGACCGGACAACACAGTGCTCCAGAGTCACATTTCAGCGCACTGTGTGTTGGTATGGACCGGACAACACAGTGCTCCAGAGTCACATTTCAGCGCACTGTGTGTTGGTATGGACCGGACAACACAGTGCTCCAGAGTCACATTTCAGCGCACTGTGTGTTGGTATGGACCGGACAACACAGTGCTCCAGAGTCACATTTCAGCGCACTGTGTGTTGGTATGGACCGGACAACACAGAGCGCTAGAGTCGACATACGCACCAAGTCGTGTCCCGATCATTCCACAGATGGCTGCACACACACCAAGCCCACAGTCACAGTTCAGACGGGCCAACACAGTGCTCCAGAGTCACATTTCAGCGCACTGTGTGTTGGTATGGACCGGACAACACAGTGCTCCAGAGTCACATTTCAGCGCACTGTGTGTTGGTATGGACCGGACAACACAGTGCTCCAGAGTCACATTTCAGCGCACTGTGTGTTGGTATGGACCGGACAACACAGTGCTCCAGAGTCACATTTCAGCGCACTGTGTGTTGGTATGGACCGGACAACACAGAGCGCACTGTGTGTTGGTATGGACCGGACAACACAGAGCGCGCTGGTCGACCGACACCAAGTCGTGTCCCGATCATTCCACAGATGGCTGCACACACACCAAGCCCACAGTCACAGTTCAACGGGCCAACACAGTGCTCCAGAGTCACATTTCAGCGCACTGTGTGTTGGTATGGACCGGACAACACAGTGCTCCAGAGTCACATTTCAGCGCACTGTGTGTTGGTATGGACCGGACAACACAGTGCTCCAGAGTCACATTTCAGCGCACTGTGTGTTGGTATGGACCGGCCAACACAGTGCTCCAGAGTCACATTTCAGCGCACTGTGTGTTGGTATGGACCGGACAACACAGTGCTCCAGAGTCACATTTCAGCGCACTGTGTGTTGGTATGGACCGGACAACACAGTGCTCCAGAGTCACATTTCAGCGCACTGTGTGTTGGTATGGACCGGACAACACAGTGCTCCAGAGTCACATTTCAGCGCACTGTGTGTTGGTATGGACCGGACAACACAGTGCTCCAGAGTCACATTTCAGCGCACTGTGTGTTGGTATGGACCGGACAACACAGAGCGCACTGTGTGTTGGTATGGACCGGACAACACAGTGCTCCAGAGTCACATTTCAGCGCACTGTGTGTTGGTATGGACCGGACAACACAGTGCTCCAGAGTCACATTTCAGCGCACTGTGTGTTGGTATGGACCGGACAACACAGAGCGCGCTGGTCGACCGACACCAAGTCGTGTCCCGATCATTCCACAGATGGCTGCACACACACCAAGCCCACAGTCACGGTTCAACGGGCCAACACAGTGCTCCAGAGATCCAATATGCCGGCATCTCGCAGATTCTGGAACAGCAACAGCGTGGCTGCACAAACCCGGCACCCTCGTGCATTCCACTTATGTTGTAGTTAGGTTAAATAAGTGAACGGATAGGTTAGCGCGACTGATATTTCCGGGCTCCCACAAGTAAACGGGAAGGTTAGCCACTAAGATTCCCAGGTTCCTACAAGGTTCCCACAAGTGAATGGATAGGTTAGCCACTAAGATTCCTAGGTTCCCACAAGTAAACAGATAGGTTAGCCACTAAGATTCACAGGTTCCCACAAGTGCATATGGTGAGTGACTCGCCCCGCTAAACTTATATACGTTAAAATATAAACATCAATAAATTATAAACATTCCCAGCATAGAACAAGTGCAGTACATATCTCGTCTACATATTATCAAGACATCCGTTCCCCACAAGACGAATAGACGCGTGAGACGCGAAAAAAGTAAACATTGTCTGACGCAAAATAAGAAACAATGCATGAAGTAGAACTACAAAGGTGATCTTTAATGGCCTCAGACATCCACCACGTGGTTTTTTTTTCAGTGGCGCTTCTAGACTATTGGTGCCCATAGTAACTGGCCATTTCAGCAATTTGTAACGAGTGTGTGCACGATATGAACGCATGTCGACACACGTGTACTTTGTACTTTAACTGCTGCGCCATGAATGATACAGCCACGTCTGCGACGATGGCTTTGTTTTAACTGAGAAACAAACACGTCTAATATATCTACCAAAAACGGAAAACGTTTGACATGCAGGCAGAGTCGGCTATATCGGCACACTTAGTCGGGGAGCACTTACTGAGCTCGGCCAGGACGGCCACGACGCTGAGCACGGCCCGCTGCACGTTATACTGGACCCCCTTGTCCAGCTTCTGACGCGGCTGCAGCAGCAGCAGCAGGCGCGGCAGCACGTTCTCCTTCAGCAGCCGGCGACGGTTCGCCCCTGGAGCGGACGGTCGGTACGGTCAACAGCGCCGGCTTCGTCAGAAGCTTCCGCGTCGTCAACGCCGGCGGATGTGTCAGAACGTCCGGCATCGGCAAGGCGGTCAGCGTCGGCGGAACCGCCGGCACCGGCAGCAGCGTCCGCATCTTCAACGACGTCGGCAATCGCAGCTATATAGCCACGTCAGCCTCAGGCGCAGGTGTATTCCTGCATCCAACAGACAGTCGTCAGTACTGCATGCTATTTGAAGAGTTGAGGACGAGCGAAAGTTGGTGGAAAAGTAGAGCGGGCTTACCGGGAAATTAAACGTCCGGGAATATTCGAGCCGACTAGTCGGGAAGTGCTTTCGGCTCCGAACAATACCATAAAACTAGCCGAAGCGAGCCACCGGTTACGAACTTCCCGCGAGGCATCCATAATCTATCGTGTCACGTGCCGTACTCCCCACCGTCCGCTATTCATGTGCTGCCCCACCCCGCTGTCGACATCACCTCCGGTAGACCTCCATCGCACTCCAAATGAAATCGATTCCCGCTGCTAGCCGGCGGAAAACTGCACATCCCACGCGCGCACGACGCAGACACATCCCGAACAGTTAGTTAGTTATTGGAGTTTAGGGGCGCATCGACTGCGTCAGTCATGCCGCGCCCATCACATCCCGAACAGCAGCCGGATGCAGACACAGCACGGCGCGCGCTGCCGCCGTCCGCGCCGACCGTCGGCTGACACAGCACAGCACAGCACAGCAACAGCACAGCAACAGCACAGCAACAGCACATGTGCCAGTCCTCCCTATCGGCACCGATGCTACACACCGCAACCGATAAAATGACTCATTCACGTCTGGTGCTCGGTGTGGGCGAGTTCGGCGCTGGCGGGCGGGCCCGTGTAGCCCGCCAGCGCCGGCCGATGTCTCCACGGCCGGCGGAGAACGACGCATCGGCCGTGAGGCGTCGGCGTCGACACCGACGCGCTCGTGAATCATGCCGGTCCGGTCACGTGCCGCGTCTCCGGCCGGTGGTCACGACCGGGTCACGACCGGGTCACGGCCGACGTCACGGTGACCGGCACGTGACGCGGTGCAGCCGAACCGCCGGCCGAGCGGTATCGGCCCGAACAGGCCGAACAGGCGCCGCACGTGGACGGAGCCGGGTGGGACGTCAGCCGGCGATCCCCACAGGTGGGGGTGGGGAAGGGCGCTGTCCAGGTACCAAGGCAGGCTACACAAGCCTGTACCCGACCCACCGACCAGACGGGACCGTCGGGGAAGACAGAAGACAGCTCGTCATAGCTGGGAGCTGCCCAGCACAGCGGAGACTGTCCAGCGCATCTGGGAGCTGTCCCGACTCAGCGAACACTTCCGGGCACAGCGAGGTCTGGCCGACACAACTGGAAACTGTCCGAAACGACTGGAAACTGTCCGACACAACTGGAAACTGCCCAACACAACTGGAAACTGCACAACACAACTTAAAACTGTCCGAGACAACTGGAAACTATCAGGTACAACTGGAAACTGTTCAACACACCTGGAAACTGTCCGACACAACTGGAAACTGTTCGAAACAACTGGAAACTGTCCCGAGGCAACTTGAAACCGTCCAACACAACTGGAAACTGTACAACACAACTGGAAACTGTCCACAGCCTGTGGTGGCAAAATGGCGCGCTGCGGCCACCAGAGCAGACATCTCCGCCACCATGCGGGCTGATATCATCCTGCATAATGGCGCGCTGCGGCCACAAGAGCAGACATCTCCGCCACCATGCGGGCTGATATCATCCTGCATAATGGCGCGCTGCGGCCACAAGAGCAGACATCTCCGCCACCATGCGGGCTGATATCATCCTGCATGCATACAAAACACACGGTATCTGAAACCACGAGTTAGCGCCCGGACATGCAACATCGCCGCTTCAATTTAACAATAATGGCTGGCCGCCAGACCGTAGGCCGTGGCAGAAGTTCAGGCCTACGCCAAGGCCGGCTGTGACACGTATTCCGAATTTCTGGAATATTTTTGCGCAGATCCGGGGTCTGCATGGAAACTTAACGCAGCTGTACCACTGCACCCCATTAATACACAACGGAACACAATGTGGTACACCGAGCTACTGTGAAAGCAACAAACAGAAACGCAACGCATGCGTCTTGAAAATCCAAGCATACGCTACCACTAGACTGCGGGGAGATGCACCAGTACACCCACGATTTCAATCAAAATCAAGAAATTCGCAGGACGATTTCTTCAACACGAGCGACAGCAACAGCAACAACACGTCAACAACAAAGAAACCATATCTCTCTCTCCACCAACCGAGAACCGAGAGACGCCAGACGGCGCATTAAAACGCCCGAGGCTCAACACCACCCAAGAAGCCTCGACGCCACGGGAGCTGCAAGCGACCGGCTTAAACGACGTGCCACCTGGTAGCACAGCGACACAAAAGAGCCGGTGCAGCGCCAAAGGCGTGCTGAGTAGCGGCGCCAACGCCATCTGGCAACGCCATCTATCCCCCCAGAACCACCGCAAGTACCACAAGCACCACACGCACGCCGAAAAAAAAAACACCGTAACCACTACGGCCCAATCACTGACTCAAACAAACGGCGATGACTTGTACTCCCCCTCCCCCTACTCCCCGGCACCGCCCGGACCAACGCACTCAACCACAAGTTACCGACGTAAACAGCCGATATCACCCGACGGTGGCAGGCTGGAGAAACGCATTCACTCAATCAATCACCAGTACACCAACGGGGCAAATTGTCGATGCAATGATAATCGATAATGACAATCGATAATGACCTCGACACCTAGCCAGCCTACCGCGGCCATTGTCTACACTGTCGCAGGTGTGACGCACACGCTGTACCTGTGAGAGACTCAGACAACAACTGATGAATGGGGTCGAGTTCAGACGACATCGTGCCCTGCAAACAGAGCTCGCGACATGCCAGCGTTGATGAGGTGCGTCATCCACTCAGGCGATGCACGATCGGAGCCTCGCCTGTTCCGGCAACAGTCGTATCATCTGTTTTGCCTTCACAAATTCCACATACAGTTACGATTTATGACGATGTTTGTAGTAGCGCGCAGTTTTGACACAGCTCTGAAACACAGTTCCGACACAATTCATAGCACAGTTCTGGCAGGCACACCAATTGTTCTGACGACTTTGATGAAACGCACCGAGATGTCGGTTTTCATGAGCCACTGCGTGCAATAAACCGGACGACAAATCACGGCCTCGCCGTTCGCCACTCGACAATTGAGACCCACTGACCGTTGGCCGGACATTTGAGGCCCACTCACTGTTTTTGACGAGCCGGGCGATGCACTCGATGGCGACCTGCTGCTTGAGGCCGGACATGTTCCACAGGTGGGGCACCAGGCGGCACAGCATCTCCACCGACTCGCCGCGACCCAGCACGGCCGCGTTCTGGTCTGCCGGACGGTGGGCCGGCAGCGGCGTCAGAGCTCGGAGACCACGCGGCACGCGTCAGAGTGGTTCGAAACGTGCCGCACGTGGGACGGCGAGGCGTGTTTGTCGCTCTCTGAGAAACATCAGCCGACAGGGATAGAACAAGGTGATGGCACTATACATCAATGATTAGACTGAAGACCAATAAAAAAAGATCCTTCGGCTCATTTACGACTACGATACGCTTATCAACGTAAGGTGCTAAGTAAGTACGCTTAGCAACTTAAGATGCTAAACTTCCTTCCTCGTGGAAGGATCCCTTCCGCAAAAGAATGGTCTTCCTCGTGGCCAGTGGTTGCGGAAAAGGAAGACGAAAACCAGGCGCGAGTCACACCCAGCATCTGACGGTAAGCGTACAGACGCGATGACAACTCGACCAGTGCCTCGGAACAGGACGTACGCAAAACACGAGAGACAGAGCACAGAACAACATCCCATGGCGCCAAAAACAGCCTGCATAATCAACCACGGACAGGACAAGACAACAAAAACATGTTGGTGTGATAGCTTAGCACAGCTACCTTTATTATTTATATTTTTTCCAACTGTACTTCAGCATCCGACATCTTCCTCTGATCCTAGGTTAGCTATTTATTAATGTTCGCATTGGCCTTCATTTTCACCAAGATTCAATCCGAGTGCTGCTAAGGCGCCAACATGATAGGAAATCCGTTAGCTGCTGCTTTATGGCTTCATATCAAGGTGGAATAACGAGGGCTAAGGCTGCGAGATCCAGCACGGGTTCCAATCCAAGCATCTGATCCTTGGATCAAAACCTGTGAATCTTCACCGTGTACTATTTCGTGTATAATCAGCGTGGACACACTGGCGAGCAGCTGACTGTTCGCAGTTCGGCTTTCCAACAGCGGCCAGGTTTGCCCGTGAAAACCTACCAAACCGAAGGCAACGATCAAGGCCAGAGTCGCGTCAGAACAGTCTGCCACCCGAGTGGCACATCACCCAGACAATCAGGCCGACCAGTGTCTGGCTCATGCATATGTGACAGCGGCGGCGGCGGCAGTGACGACGACGGCGGCGGCGGCGGCGGCGGCGGCGGCGGCGGCGGCGGCGGCGGCGGCGGCGGCGGCGGCGGCGGCGGCGGCGGCGGCGGCGGCGGCGGCGGCGGCGGCGGCGGCGGCGGCGGCGGCGGCGGCGGCGGCGGCGGCGGCGGCGGCGGCGGCGGCGGCGGCGGCGGCGGCGGCGGCGGCGGCGGCGGCGGCGGCGGCGGCGGCGGCGGCGGCGGCGGCGGCGGCGGCGGCGGCGGCGGCGGCGGCGGCGGCGGCGGCGGCGGCGGCGGCGGCGGCGGCGGCGGCGGCGGCGGCGGCGGCGGCGGCGGCGGCGGCGGCGGCGGCGGCGGCGGCGGCGGCGGCGGCGGCGGCGGCGGCGGCGAACCAATGCAGTGTGATAACTCAAGGATAAAAAACTGGCCATAAATGCATTTCTCGACTATTTTTGTATGCCATATTTGTGGCACCATTGTATCAGCAAATGCTTGACGCACACCAAGTCACAGGTGTATGACAATTGTCACAAAATTTGAAATAGTAACAGTCCATGAATATGAACAACATTACGTGTGGAAAAAAACGATGCACATGTGCACAAATGTTGTCGGAGTTTGACGACTGATAAAGTAAGATGCATTCTACAAACTTGCACAGACATCAAGCAAGCCACAACTAAGAAACAAACAAACGAGACCTAAAACCTCTCGAAACAAAACCAAGACTGGCCAGTTGGTCATATACCGCAGCGAAGCCGACACCATCAAAGGCTTCGACGCCGCTGGCACCACATAAGGGCCACCACCAAGGTGCTCGCATCCGCAGCACCGCGGGAACACCAAAAGCCCGTTGGCGCCGAAGGCGTGCAGCAAGCCGCGACAACGCCAGCTGGGTCGCCCGACCCAACCGACTACAACTCTCAAGACCAGCCTGCCATCAACTCGACATCTTCACTTCCGACTTCTAGCTACTCTCCACCACCAACTTCTAGACTGCTCTACACCTTCAACTCGTCTACAGGTTGGTCCGGCGGTGCCACTGCCACCCCCCCCCATATACCGCCGAGATTGTATTAAGTGTATCCTATTCTTCTCCTACCCCGACTCCAAACCCAAGACCCCCAACAAACACACCAACTCAACATGTCCACTAACACCACAACAAACGATCCGACGGGGGACTTCTTTCTCTGCGCCGGGTCAATGATCGTCCCATGCACACTCTTGACCCCTGGATAGTGGAGACGGAGATCACCCGTCGGACACAAGCGCCCCTGCACGCACGCCTCTTAAAATCGGGGGAGCTCTTGATCCAGGCCAATAACACCGACGACGCAAAAATTATAGCACGCATCACACACATCAGAAGCCAAGACGTCAGCATAACACTAGATACACACCGCAACACCTTTCAGGGCATCATACACGCATGGGAACTGCGATTCATGACCGAGGAAACACTGGCTCGCAGATTTGCGAGCCAGGGGGTCTCCTCGGTCTACCGGCCACCTGCCCCCAAAAACAAACCAAACACACACATTCTCATCCTCACTTTCACCTCCAAACAGCAACCCACACATGTCAGAGCCGGTTACATCACATACAAAGCAACACCCCGCGCACCCCTCCCTCGACGCTGCTCCTTCTGTCAAGGATATGGTCACACGAGGGGGGGGGGGCTGCAAACACACAAACCCAACATGTGCCCTCTGTGCCGGCCCACACCACACCAACACCTGCATCAGCGAAACGCGGCGATGTGTTGGTTGCGACAGCGACCACGGCTCCCGGGACGGGACCTGCCCTCGGTGGAGGAAGGAGAAAGACGTTCTCCGACTCATCCACCTAGAGGGCTGGGGTCTCGGGTAAGGGCGTGGGCCGCCAAACAGCATTCGTCGCAGCCCGCTCAACCCCCTCGCCACCAAGAACCGTCCACACAAACGCACACATTAAATACGGCTACCACACTAGACTCAACCGACTGCTCCAGGAAAACTCAGACAGACACGACAATAGTCATCAGACCAGAACCCACAACACGGAACACGACACAAGCACTGGCACCATCCCCCATACCACCGCCCATACCACACCGCGAAGCACTCAAGCTATCACTCCTACCATGTTAATCAGTATCATCTGAAGCACCACCAGCACCACTCACGCGACGCAAAAAAAAACACCCTAACCATTATGGACCAATCACAGACTCCGATGACGACTCAGACACATCAGATAACACCCCTCAGACTACCCAAGCACCGACAACACGAGCAACCAAAAAACCAAACGCTACATCTACCAACAAACCACACACCACAACTACCAAGAAATCCAAAACTCGCACCAAAACGACCCGACACTAAGCAGCATCCGAACAAACAATATACGAACAATTATCCCTCCCACTCTTTCCCAACTCTACCCATGACGTGTGTCAAAAGACAGAAAAAAAACAAAAAAAACAAAGAAAGTAAAGAACAGAAAAAACGAACTCATAAAAGCCCAAACAGTGTATGACATGAAAGTGTTTCTTGCAATGTTCAACCGAAAGGCGATGATCCCCACCCTTCAACTACGCCCCGGCACCGACCGGACCACCAACTTCAACCTCTCTACAAAGTCGTAAACAGCCGATATCACCTGACGGTGGCAGGCTGGTGCACCGCAATCACACACACATCACACACAATAAAAACTTGGACAAGTGAGATATGAAATGATAGCTGAGAACATTCTCGATGCATTAAGTGATGCAAAAAGACATAGAACGACTCAAAATATGCTATGTTAAATCAAAGAATAAGTCCTTACAATAGTACGCTACATTTTTTAGTACCTCCAAGTTTGAATAAGGTTTTTAAAAAACGCACAACTGCGCACAACTGCGCACAACCAGAGACCACTCGCAATGAAATCAGCGATCCTTTGACGATATGTACCGTAAGTTTCAGCACCTAGCTGCTCTGACACCGGTAGTGATCAATTGTATCCCGACAGGTCGCGGTGCGTTGTGGTGGCCGGCACTGGGAAACCCGAGCCGGCGCGAGGGGTGTTTTGACCGGGTAACTTGATCCAGCGGTCGCTATGCCAAAAATCTGCCCTTACTGACGAGGTGACTGAGTCCAGATAAGTCGCGTAGAGTGTTTCCCATGGCAGGGGAGCTGTCCTTGCCTGTAAGGGTCGGGTCAGTGTGGTTGGATTTTGCGTACAGTGAACATGGAGGTGCGCGTCAGCAGAAGGAATTCGTGGACTTGTTAACCAGTGCAAAAGCGTTTGGGCGTGAAAACTATTATGTTCATGTGTTTGTTTATAGTTTGTAGTTGGTTGTGGAGAAAATCCCTCAGGGCTATCTCCCGAGTGAGCCGTCGATTGTGGACACGAAAAAGGCGGCCGACTTGATCGCCAAGAACTTAAAAGGAAAGTCGGTTAAGTGTAAGCGAGCCCAGGATAAATTCAGTATTCAGTTTGCGCCTTATCTTTCGGGAGACGAGGTGTTCTCCGTGTCCCTGAAGCGTGGCGACCACGTCATGAGTGGTGACGAAGCCAGGACCCGCCGTGATGACGAGGCCGTGGAGGGAGCGCGAGGGCGACCAGCTAGAATCTACGATCAGCTCGGCGCCCGTTCTCAACGTCGGGCGTCCTCAAGAGTTGCTCACCAGCACAGTTCTCTGCAGCCCGTGGAGGCTGCCAGGCAAAGTGCTCGTACTGAGGGCATGAAGGACGCGGCTTTCGCGCTGCGACAGATGGGGGAATCACTGAAACGGCCCAGCAAGATTCGCCGGGCTCTCATAAGCTCTAAAGTGAGCCAACCCCAGTGCGTGTCAGGAGACCGGGCGCTGGCAAGGTGTGTGTCAGCTGACTTGTCTGTACACGGCTATCGTATGGTCCGCCGAGTGGCGAATGGTGTGGCGAAGACAGACATCCTACCCGCCCAGGGAGAGGTGCGTGAAGCCAAGGTAGAATGCTATCCGGCAGTCAGCAGCATGCAATTCACCGAGACATCAGCTGAGTTGTCTACAGGCTCTCCTGGGTCATACGACGCAGCGGCTGGTGGCATGCCTGCCGTCTGTCGCCCGTACCAACTCAGCTTCACCTGCCGACCAGCCGTCGACGTCATCCAGCACCTACACTTCGGTCGTGCTTCACGTCAAATGGGAATTTGACGGGGCCACAGGGTAATCTGTATACAAACAGATGGGGGACGGCGATGAAGCTGCAGAACAAAATCTGTTCCGTACCACTCGGGTGCCTTTGCAACTGACGGTTGGTGGCACTTGCGTCTGGACCAACCCACACCGTCTTCAACCCGCTTCTGCCGGCCGTTGCGGATCCAGTGCAAGCGCGAGACAGCAGAGGCGTTCCGGAAAGAACGAGACAGTGTTGAATCCGAGGTACGTCTACTGAGGCCGACCTGCGTCGCCGCAACAGACGGCACCAGTCTCAGAGTGACGCACAATATTCAACTCACCATGATTGACGGCAAGGTGACGAGCGCTCTGACCAACATCGGTAGCAGCACGACATGCACCATCGGTGGGTGCACACCTCGTCAGATGAATAACCTGCCTGCTGCCGCGGCTCGACCTGCCAGCGAGGGTGCATGCCCGCTCGGTCTCTCAACTATGCATGTCTGGATTCGATGTTTAATTTCTTACCGCCTGGAGGTCAAAGTGTGGGCGGTGTCCGGCGAAGAAAACAAGATGCGTGTGAAAGAAAGAAAGGCGGAAGAAATTACAACAGCAGTTCCGGGAGAGACTGGGCCTTGTCGTGGATCAGCCACATGCTGATCATGGTTCGGGTACGTCTAACGACGGGAACACAGCTTGACGTGCCTTCAGAGACACATATTCTAGCTCACTGGCGGATCCAGGGGGGGGCCATTCCGGCCATGCCCCCCCCAAGCGCTTCAAAGGGGGGCCATAGTGTCTTTTGCCCCCCCCCAAACCAACAAAAGTAAACTGAATTAAAATGCAGTAACCTTTGCTGAGGTTAAAAAATAGCGTTCCGGGTGAAATAATCTCCAATTTTAAAGGTATTTTGTTATAATTGTTTGGTCAGCCTCCCCCTCCCCCTCCTCCTCCCGGGGGAGGGGGAGGCTGACGCCGTAAACCGAAAGTTGCCCCCCCCCCCAAACCGGTGGGCTAGATCCGCCAGTGTTCTACCTGTGTGTCATATCTTAGGGATATATTTTGGCCTAATTTCAGCCACTTTGGACAAGATCTTGGATCTATTATACGTAACAATTATTAGGCCACATTTACAGTGCAGAATGCTCGCATAGCAAACGCTAACTAATAATTATCCAATATATGAGCGCCCATGGACTTCGTTTAGGACGTCATTATGATGTAAGCATGCATGACCGGACGTCGATCTTTTAAAACAATGTACACTAGGTACTCATGTAGGTGTGTGCACAATTTGAGCTGTCTACCTCAATAGGCTCCCGATATATTTCGTGGAAGCAAAATGAAGGGTGCGGAATGCTCCTTTCCCTCTAGCAGATATAACCTCTGACATTCCTGGGTTAATCAATCTTTAAGACCATAGAGTTCCTCCATATGTTCCAAATTTCAAGCTCTTTCGATTAAGACCAAAATCGCCCCTGTAACTAGCATACTTTATCCGCAATTACTTCTGGCCAGTTTTTCCCTCGAGATATCACAGTGTGCAATGACGAGGCGAACGCGCGCGGCACCAGGACGGCGCGGTCCGGACTGCGCCACCGCCGCACTCGTGCCGTCAATTGTCACGGCTCGACGAGCCGGCGTGCCTCGACAAACGACCTCGTCCGGGGAGATTGGGACGGCGCCGACCCAGTCGGCGGCAGTGCCGGAGGCTGGAACGGTGCTCACGTGACACTCCGGGTCACAGGGGACGGCCGGTGACGTGCTGGCGGCGGTGGATTGGTGCTTCACGGCGCGCCGACTCCTTGCGTCAGTTGCGCCCACAGCGGGTGGCGAAAATGTCACTTTCCACGGACAGCCGTGTCAGCTATTCGTTCAGCGGGCGGGGTTTGAACACGACCGCTAATCTCCGACTAAATGAGTGGAATAATCGAGCGTCGGCGACAAGTGAATACAGCAACCAAATCGCCGGCAACTTCACGTCGGGAATCAGATCCTGACGCAGCACACGTCGCATGCCGCGCATGACGTCGCTCGTCAGCCGTCCGGAGTCCAACCTCAACCTTGATCACGACAAAGCGGCAGGACCTGCACACGTCGCATGCCGCGCATGACGTCGCTCGTCAGCCGTCCGGAGTCCAACCTCAACCTTGATCACGACAAAGCGGCAGGACCTGCACACGTCGCATGCCGCGCATGACGTCGCTCGTCAGCCGTCCGGAGTCCAACCTCAACCTTGATCACGACAAAGCGGCACCACCTGCACGCTTTTTCCGATTACACCACACGTACCCATTCTGAGGCCGGCCCGGCAACGAACATCAGCAGTTGTCAATCCCCGCTAAGATTCTCGGTGTCCCAGTCTGGTCTCCGAAGCCGTATTCAGCGCCGAATCCCTGTCCGGCCTGCAGGCCCTCGTTCTGAACCAGACGAGCCACGGAGCACACGCGCCAGGCCAGGGATACCGACACAGGGTGGGAATGTGTCGGGAGCACGCTCACCGCTGATGGCGGCCAGCTTCAGCACCTGCATGGCCGGCAGGCAGGCGCGCGCCCGACTCGTGTCCTCCTGCAGTGAGCGCAGCAGCAGCTTCAGTCCCCCGCACAGCCGGAACCGCACCGCGAACCGGTCATCTGGCGACAGGCAAAGGACCAGCTGAGGCAGTCACCTGGTGACACACGCCGCCCACCGGCACAGCTGTCACAGTGAGCGCGCCTCAGTGGCTGCCGACAGCTGCCGACAGCTGCCGACAGCAGCCGACCGCAGCCGACAGCTACCGAAAGCTGACGACAGCTGCCGACAGCTGCCGACAGCTGACGACAGCTGACGACAGCAGCCGACAGCTGACGACAGCAGCCGACAGCTGCCGACCGCAGCCGACAGCTGCCGACAGCTGCCGACAGCTGACGACAGCAGCCGACAGCAGCCGACAGCTGCCAACAGCTGCCGACAGCAGCCGACAGCTGCCAACAGCTGCCGACAGCTGCCGACAGCTGACGAGTGCGGTGCTGATGGCACAGGCACGCCGAGGTTGCCTCCTAATGAGGTCAGTCGGCACACGCACGGATTAGCGCGGCACGGGACGGAGCCGGCGACAGTACGGGACGGAGCCGGCGACAGCACGGACGGAGCCGGCGACAGTACGGGACGGAGCCGGCGACAGCACGGACGGAGCCGGCGACAGTACGGACGGACCGGCGACAGCACGGACGGAGCCGGCGACAGCACGGGACGGAGCCGGCGACAGCACGGACGGAGCCGGCGACAGTACGGGACGGAGCCGGCGACAGCAGGGACGGAGCCGGCGACAGCACGGGACGGAGCCGGCGACAGCACGGGACGGAGCCGGCGACAGCAGGGACGGAGCCGGCGACAGCACGGGACGGAGCCGGCGACAGCACGGGACGGAGCCGGCGACAGCACGGGACGGAGCCGGCGACAGCACGGGACGGAGCCGGCGACAGCACGGGACGGAGCCGGCGACAGCACGGGACGGAGCCGGCGACAGCACGGGACGGAGCCGGCGACAGCACGGGACGGAGCCGGCGACAGCACGGGACGGAGCCGGCGACAGCACGGGACGGAGCCGGCGACAGCACGGGACGGAGCCGGCGACAGCACGGGACGGAGCCGGCGACAGCACGGGACGGAGCCGGCGACAGCACGGGACGGAGCCGGCGACAGCACGGGACGGAGCCGGCGACAGCACGGGACGGAGCCGGCGACAGCACGGGACGGCGCCGGCGACAGCACGGGACGGAGCCGGCGACAGCACGGGACGGAGCCGGCGACAGCACGGGACGGAGCCGGCGACAGCACGGGACGGAGCCGGCGACAGCACGGGACGGAGCCGGCGACAGTACGGGACGGAGCCGGCGACAGCACGGGACGGAGCCGGCGACAGCACGGGACGGAGCCGGCGACAGCACGGGACGGAGCCGGCGACAGCACGGCAGGCGCTCGTCGGCCGCCCGGTACACGGCCCGACGCGGCTCCATTACGGCCGCTTTTGCTGAGTGACGTCACACAGTAGGGGCACGAGAAAATACAAGTAATATAAAGCAACAATTAGAACATCACCCGTTTTAGAACATCACCACTTATATTAATCAACCACAGCCACTTCTGCGGTCACACATTTCAGCCAAGACATTCGTAAAACATCACTTCCGCCTTTTCATTAGCCAGAGTGATACCCGGCCAGCTAGCTCTATCTGTTCGTGAAAGGAAGTGCGCCCATTATACGCTGAGTGGCGGTTGGCGGTTACAATTGCATAACACTTAGCCTATAGTAAGTACTTAAATAAAGAAATATGGAGTAGAAAGGCCGCTCCGCACGCAAACATGCAAGCAACGTAACATAACGATTGTGTTTAAGGAGTCACCTCGCATTAAAATTGAAATACGCCATACACAATGTAACTATCATATGACGTGCAGGAGACGCGCGACGTTGCGATATACTGCAGGGTGCATGAGACAGAGTGCTACGCCGGTACCCGGGCAACAGCAACACAAGTGGTGCTCCGGAGAAGCGTCACGCCCGTCAGCGTTTCATGACAAGAGCACACGGACTGGAACCCCACACGACGGACTGGAATCCCACGCGACGGGCTGAGTCCCACACGACGGGCTGGAGTCCCACACGACGGGCTGGAGTCCCACACGCGGACTGGAATCCATACGTCGGGCTGGAATAGCACACGACGGGCTGGAATCCCACACGACGGGCTGGAATCACCCACGACGGGCTGGAATCCCACACGACGGGCTGGAATCACCCACGACGGGCTGGAATCACCCACGACGGGCTGGAATCCCACGCGACGCGCTTTATGTGACCAGGTCAGTTCAGCGTGTGGCCGTAGGCACGGCAGGATCGCGGCTACAAAGACCATGTCCCGGCAATGGTGCACACCACACTCTCCTCTACAGTATGTCAACGAGTCCAGACCGCGCGATCGGGTTGTAGGCCAAGGGCCCACGCGAATGGTTTGGCGGCCTAGCCATGGTTACCTGGTTGACCATGCTGCTATAAAACAGCAAGACGATATGGAAGCTGACATTTGAACGCTAAACAGCACCACATCGAGGGAGGATGGGCGATCCGCGGTATTTAGCGCTGTACACAACCAAGTTCATCGACACTGGCCACCAGCCACTGACCTTTCCGTCCGATCTTGCTGAGCATGGTGTAGATGTTAGCGACAGTCTGGTACTGTTGGCTGGCCGGGCCCAGCGCGCGCAAGGAGGAGACCATCACCTCTGTGCCGCCGGCCTCGGCTAGTCGACGACACACCTCGGCCGAGTACTCTGCCGACCACACGGCCGCCTGTCAGTGTCGACATGGTCCCCCGTCAGTGTCGACATGACCGCCCGTTAGTGTTGACATGGTCCCCAGTCAGTGTCGACATGGTCCCCCGTCGGTGTCGACATGTTATCATCAATGTCGGCATGATCCCTCATCGGTGTCGACATGGCCCCCCGTCGGTGTCGGCATGGTCCCTTGTCAGTGTCGACACGGTTACCAGTCAGTGTAGACGTGGTCCCCGTCGGTATCGACATGGTCCCCATCAGTGTCGACATGTTTCCACATCGGTGTCGGCATGGTCCCTTGTCAGTGTCGACACGGTTACCAGTCAGTGTAGACATGGTCCCCGTCGGTGTCGACATGGCTACCCGTCAGTGTCGACATGACCGCCCGCTAGTGTCGACATGGTACACTGTTCGTTTCGACACGGATGCCCGTCAGTGTCGACACGACCGTCAGTCAGTGTCGACATGATCCCTGTCAGTATCGACATGGTTATATTAATGTCGACACGACCGACAGTCAGTGTCGACATGGTTGCCCGTCAGTGTCGACACGGTCACCAATCAGTGTCGATATGGTACCCGTCGGTGTCGACATGACCGCCGTCAGTGTAGACATGATCCCCGTCAGTATCGGCACGGTCACCCGTCAGTGTCGACACGGTCCCACGTCAGTGTCGACACGACCACCTATCGGTGTCGACACGGTCCCCGTCATTGTCGACACGGTCACCCGTCATTGTCGACACGGTCACCAGTCGTTGTCAACATGGTCATCCGTCAGTGTCGACACGGCCGCCTGTCAGTGTCGACATAGTCCCCAGTCAGTGTCGATATGATCCCCCGTCAGTGTCGACACGGCCGCCTGTCAGTGTCGACACGGTCAACAGTCAGTGTCAACAAGGTCCCCGTCGGTGTCGACACGACCGCCCATCAGTGTCGACACGGTCACCTGTCATTGTCGGCATGGTCCGCATCGGTGTCGACACGGTCGCCTGTCCGTGTCGATACGGTCCCAGTCGATGTCGACACGGCCGCCCGTCGATGTGGACACGGCCCCGGAAACGTGAGCGAACTGAGCCGAGGACACCGATTGAAGCTGCGCGGTCGAGCTGCCACCGAAGAGGAGCGCGATGCCAGACTGTCAGCACACAACGACGACCCAACACACGAGCCAGAATCAACACGCCATCAGTCATCTCTGCTTGCGTTGTGCTGTGTTGGTTTAGTTGACGATCAATGTTCTAGACCTCTCATTAGCATCGCTTTGATTCTGTGGTCCATCGAGCCGCCGCCGGGAGGCCACAGTGTTCTAAACTTCACCTTCCAGACAGTTGGCAGGTCAGGTCGGACAGGTCTTGCTCTACTCATTAATTCACTCCCATCGTGTGCAATACAGGCCAGGAGATACCTGTGTGCAAGCACAATACAATGCAATAAAACACTACTAATGGAGATATTGTAGGGTGGCGAGGTCGGGGGCGGGGTCGGTCTGGGAGGATGTGTAGTGGGGGGAGGGGTTCGTTGGTCTTTCGGTGTTGGCACCCCGCGTTAAGAGTGCAAGTGTGGGGTGGCGAGGTCAGGGCGGAGTCGGTCTGGGGATCGTGAAATGAGGGAGGATTGTCTGGTTTTGTCTAGAAAGGGGGGGGGCTGGTTATTTATGGAAGGGTGGTTGTCTTGTTATCGTCTCCGTCTTGTAGGCTGTTCGTCTTGATTGTCTTCGGTTTTGTAGTTGCTGTGATGGTCTTCGTCGCTTTGTCTTGGAGTTTGCATGTCTTGTAGTCGGCCTGGAGTCGTCTTGTCTGTCATGTCGGCGCCCCGTAACTCGTCCATCCTGACACGAATTTATATAGCGAGGCCAAGTTTCTCACTGTCACCACTTCCATTGGTGAGTGAACCTAGCTTGGTCGTGGCGCTAGGGAAGGCTAGGGAATCCGCGTGGTTGGAGAGAGGGAGGTCATAAGGGTTATGGGTCAACATAGGAGTTGGAATGCGTCCGTCACCGGCCGTCGTCCAGCTTCGGGGCCCTCTTATGTACTGGAATCCCCCTTATTTCCCTCCATCCCCCCCCCACCACCACCAGCAATCAATGCCCTCACGGGTCACCGGACTTGCACATTGTGGGCCTAGGTAATAATCCCGGGTCAATTTTGCCAACGATGGGTTTCTGACAGGTGTACGCGTACGCCGAGTTCCAACAGCTCCCACTGGTCCTCAGCTACCCATAGCTACTTCATACACGCCCCCACGTAATCCATTCACTTCCTCTTCAATTCCGAACATCCGCTCTCTACTAAGACGTGTTGGCCCGACGCTTTTCCCCTTCCAGTGGTACGTGCGCATTCAGCGAGTCTTACTTTCTCAGATCGTTGCTAGAGCTTCCTAGCCCAAAGTTAAATGTAAATTACCCGTGTTTAGGTCCACAACTGTGACCGGCTGACGCGACACTGTTGGTTGTGTATTGTAGCCTACTATTTAAGCTACTGCCATCAAGGCTTGATAACACTGGGCTGCGACATTCCGTTAGTTTCTGCTTGGGTCTCATGTCTGGGCTTGGGTATTAATGGCCGGCCTACCTAGCCTTAAATCAGTCGATTCCCTGCCGGGATTGAACGTTGAAACGTGCGATCGGCAGCCACCCCCACAGGTGGTCCTGGGCCACAAATCGGTAGGTGTGTTCTCCCAATCGTCTTTCTAACCTATCCTGCCCTGGGTCATATAGGGAGACCCACAAAATCCCCTGCCTGTCCTATCCTTGGGGACTTACGGAACGTCAAACTTCATCTTCCCCGCCTGTGATATCATCTAGAGCCCCAGGCCTGCTGGATCAACTGAGACGGGGTAGGAAAACCAACCTGGCCGTTTTTTGGCTATGCTACCTAAAGCTGTGCGCACAGCGTTTCATCCCGAACCAAAATTGGGCGCCGCTGCCCGCAAGCTTATCCATTGACCCCGTCGGGTCTGACCTCCCTCGGGATGCCCTTCCGCGCTCTGTGATCACC